>CAJHUC010000453.1:0-185827 GCA_905146915.1 Ostreobium quekettii | reverse complement strand
TGTGGAAACACCAGTGAGCCAGTGAGCTGTTTTGTCATATGCTCTATGACAAATTGATAAAGGAAACGCACCATCATGCGTAGCACGATGGGCCTGTCCTCTTCGAAGTAAACCAGAGAAGCGGCAATAGTTAGGCGATTGGAGGGGTCGCCATCCCACGCGCTGGCGCTCACATGGCCAGGCGACACGGAGTCCAAGGCATGGCTCACAGCACAGGTTGCTGCGCCCCCAACAGGCAGGGGTGCACTTAAAATGATCAGCCACGTTCATGCCAATTTCCATTATCTGATACAATGTCCCATTTTCAACCTCTAAGGATTGTCATAATCACAAATGCCCATAAAACAATTCAACCCCCATGCCACCTCATCACTAAGGTGCAACCCACATCTGAAACATGCCACAGCTTCCCTTTCACTCAGAATTCAAAACAACACAATTCTGACTACTCAGGTGCCGCATATGGTCATTTCCAAACGCCCCCACTGCAAAGTGCAAGTACAAATCTTGCAAGCCAAAGTGAAAGTAGAGGGCGGTCACAATGTTGTAAAGCTTCGGGAAACACACATCCGAAACTTCCCCACAACACACCCTTGCATCTTGCAGACAAGACACTATGACCAAGGCATCTCTATGTGAATTGCATGACATTCTTTCATCAAGCTCATGTTGTCCTCAACAAACATGAGTGTGATCGAAAACTACCTCAAAAGCCGAATTACAAACCAGGATTCAATCACAGAAATGGCTATTCGGTACTTTTAGATTCTTTCAATCTCAAGCAGCGATTCACGCTTTGACATGCCCACTAGTCGCAAACCATCAAGTAGAAGTGATCCACCCAGTGAAACGGTGGTCATTCTGCGGCGTCGCGAACAAAATGTAATTCATGGAATTTCGACTAGTGAGCCACCGTTTGCTGCAATGTACTGAAACTGCACCCGTCGACTCCTCACTGCCCGGAACGACTCGGGAGCCCATGCGCATGCAGCAAAACCATACCAAAAGGCTCAGAGGAACACGCTGAGAAGCTCCGCGTCGAGACATCGGAGCAATGCCCCGATACCGCAGCAAACGGCGAAGGGCCATCCATGGGGCCGCGGGAGGCCCATCCCATCCACGTGGCCGAATTTTCAATCTCGACGAGCCAAACAAAAAGTAGCCGGGGGGAAGCACGGGCAAGGGAGAGGCCTTGAGGTTTGCCGGAACAGAATGCAAGCACAAGGCGAGGGAAAGAAAGCCCCCCCCCATTCCATGCGGTCGGACATGGGTCCCGCGAATGGCCATGGCTCTCAGAGCCACACGGTCGATCCTCGCACACCAACAAAAAAGTAACCCGGCAGGATTACGCACGGGGACGTTGACTCCCATCCTGCACGGGGAGTTTGGTCGCAGAGGCTCAAAGGAAAGAACGCGGCCGTCCCGGAGGCCGGCGGGGCACGGGGTGTGAATGGGGACGCGGAGGCCGGGGTCGGGGGCAAACGGTTGTACTGCTGCCAGCTGACTCAACCTGGCACCCGTGGCACCCACCCAACGTCATCCCTGACAGTGCCCATTGTCAAGATGGTTCATTTTAATCTTCATTCGGCTCATCCACAGAGTTGAATCCGCGAGTTCGTCTGCACATTCTACAAATTTGCGGATAATTCCTCTTGTGAACAAGAGCAAATGCAACGTTTCGCAAATACACTATTCATTGATTATTCACTTAAAATTATGAGGCAAAGCATGTGCTGCACGTTCACTGTGCAGCTGTACTTGGAAAAAAACACCCTACCATCCCCCTTTACCATTGACCCAGGGGAGCACTGTTATCTACAGCAATATACGGAAAGTTAGTTGTCTGAATCCACACTGGCCACAACATTCAAGCCTTGGATGCCATGTAGTACAGCATACCAGCGAATTCGCAGCCACTGCGTTATGTCAATGGCTGAACTGCATCAACCAGCCACAAGCTGCGCACAGCACGTTTCAACACAGCAAATTAAATGCACGTCAAACTATCAACAGGGAGGAGACCCCAAGAATTTGCAACAAATCCCAAGTAAATCCCCGCCATCGCAGTCGCCCTGTCCGTCCATCAAATCCCCTGTTCGCTCTCCCCACTGTCCTGACTCTCTTCGCTCCCATCACCCAAACTTGCTTCGCTGCCATCCTCGCTGTCAGCGTCTTGATGATCCACGGCCTCAATGTTTACCTCTTCCACCTCGGGCTCTTCCTCAGACTCGCTCTCCTCGTACATGACCTGAGTGCAAGCCCCAACAATCAACAATCCAGCCACATCTATCCATGCGTCCACGTCGCAGTGGAGATATTGTGTGCCAGGCCCGTCTTAACTGAAGAAATGAGGGCCTTTTGCCACCTCAAAGTCTGTACAAGGCAATGTGAAGTCCCAGGAACTGGCCGCAGAACATCGCCGTGCTGTAACAGGGACTTCCTAGGACTTCACATTGCCTTGTACTGACTTTGAGGTGACCCAAAAGTCCATTGATCACTGGTTGGACCTCCATTGACTGATGTGCTCACAATACCAGCAAACTTGGCCCGCTCACATGGTCCAAAGGCAATGCAGCTCTCAAGAAATCATGAGCCTTGTTCAACCGATTCTGCTCACTGTACCACCCTTGACATATGTGCCACCCCAGGGAGACGAATATGCGCTACAGGCTCTGCGCAAAGTTGCCATTGCCTGCAAGCATAAAGGGCTTTGCCGCCGCGTAAATTGACAGTGAGGGGATCTGGGGGCAAGGGGAAAGAAAAAAAAAGTGCAAAGGTACTGCCAATCCAGCAAGCTAAACAGGACTGCACATGACATTGACAGTTGCAAAGATGAAAAAGAGCCCCTCAAGGTTGCTGCCGAGGTGCAATGTGCAGGTACCCCATCCTTTTTGCAGAACAACAATGCCATTACACACCTTCTGGTGACGACAGCAACATCATCAATAGGAAAGCACAGCAGGCCGCCCTTTGGCACAACTGTGGGTGCCCATACAAAATCGTTTTCCTTCCCACAGCTGACAGCTATTTGGTGACAGTTAAGTATGGTTGTTCATATCACAGGCGGCACGTGCATTGAATGTTGTCGGTGTCTTTACCTCTTGAGCAAACACAATGGTAGGTTCTGTGCTGCCATACTGCCAAACATTCATTTGACAGTGGCGCATCATCCCTGACAACAACAGTTCTGACCAGTCACTGTGTTGAGCAACTGCCACAAACTACCCAATGCAGTCGCATGGGCTTTCCTCACCATTGGCTTCGTCGCCAGCTGCTGGCGCTGCTCTTCTGACCGTTCCTTGAGCTTCATCTGCCCAAGGGTGAGGTCCAAGCGCCCTTGGAGGGACAGCATGGGGGAGAAGAGTGCCAAGCGTGCCTCGATGCACTGCACACACCCAAGGGGCTGTCACAAAGGAGCAACGCGGTGATAGTGTATTGTTGCAAGTACACCCATGCGGGGAAATGTAAGTCAGATAGCTGAGATTCAGAGTGCCAAGCGCACACATATAGCATACTTTGAGCCTCCTGCATAGAGGGTGGCTCACCTGCACTGTGAGTGCCGCGAGCCTGAGCTCTTGTACAGGGCGCACAGTAGTTGCCCAAAAACACAACTTTTGTCAGAAAGTTGTTCCACACTGAACCATGTGTCCTATTTCCTTGCCAGTTTCGATCTCATACGCACTCCACCAGCGATGACAATTGATGCTCAAGTGCAGCGCAGTCATAATCTTGACTGATGGATGGATCGATTTGTTGACTGATTCATTGCATCATTTAGGGAACAAGGTGCGTCAGGGCTGCTCACCTGATACAGGGTAGTAAGGACCGGCATGACACCTGGTGCCTGCATAAGGTATGCCGCATGATGTATCAATGTCTCACGGATCCACATGGCCAGGTTCGTGCCCCTGGACGGCTTTGCCTGTAGCCTGCCCACTAACATCCACAGAAGTGTGGCTGCATCTGAGGGGAGCAGCTCCCGGATGGTGGACCTCACTAATGCATCACCCTTCTTGGCTATGAGGCATTTCTCAAGCAGCACCTTGTCTTCGCTGCAGGGGCCAATGCCAGGTGGAAACAGGCGATCAGCACAAGTATTGCAGCACACTTGCACATTCCGATTCACAATTGACTGTGCAAAGTATCGCAGTAAATACACAGCGACGCTCAGCCCCACAGTCATGATCTAATGAGACTACAAAATGGGGCTGGGGCTCATATGCACCGCATCTTCACGAAGGGAAAGATTTAATCAGTGGCCACTGAAGCAGTTGTTACCAACTACGTACTTTGAGCAAGGTGTGCAGACTGGTCCATGGATGCCTGTAGTCTGCACAAGCCTACCTTCGCACTGCTTGTGTCAGCAAGACTGATAACGAGTCTGCAGTCATTCTAGTTCTCTTCTCTGGGCCCTGAGCCTGACCTTCCCCAGCATCCCTGCGTTGCAACAACTCCACTCGCTCCCCCAGAGTCAACTCGACATCGTCTCTGTTCTCTGGACAAGACCACACTGCAGATGGTCAGCTGACATGCATCAATGACAATGAAGTGCCACATCATCAGCACTTGTGCTTCAGTGGGCTTGCTGCATGGACCCTCCTAGTCAAGTCCCAACTTTTTCATCGACCTTGTACTTCACAAGGAGGGGACAAAGAGATAGGCAAAGCGGTGCTCCTACCTTTCAAACCATCATGCATAGCAAAGCCAGACAAAACACGAATTAATGAATCCTCACACAGGCCACAAAAACATGATTGTGCTGCTCAGTTCACGTAGCTCTTGAAAGGAAAATGTCAGATTGCAATAGTCTACTAGCAATCTAGATCGATGCCAAGCCCCAACCCCACATCAACAAGAAACCAAACGGCTACAAGAGACCGGTGGACAGAATTCACACAGCTTGCTTCACAGGCCATCCACGCACCTCTCCCCCTGCCATCCTGATCACTAACATCCAAAACCCCTTCATCCACCACAGCAGCATGGCCTTCGGCAAGGGGTTTCCTCCGCTTCGATGCATTTGTCAGCTTGCTGCCGCTGCTTTCCTCATTTCCCAGGCTCTCAAGCCGTCCTGTCTGAAAGTTGCCAAGCATCAGCCCTTCACTAGCATCGTCAGGGCCAAGTACCACAACTTCCCTTCCCCTCTTCCTGGAATCCTTTGTCCCTTCCCTGGAGGCATGAGGATCTGGGGTCGGTAGCAGAAGTCCAGCTGTCTCGGGCTTGATGCTGATTTGCAGGGGCCTCTTGCCGCCCACCTGAAGCCTTTGTTCCTCGAACACAGGCTTCACCATGTTCCCATGCACTAGCAATACAGTGGGGCCTGCATGTCCAAGGGGATAAACGCGATTACAATTATTGACGCAAAAAAGCACACACAATCACACACTCTCCTTAGCGTTTGTGGTGCTGGACAAGGCAACACTTTGGCAACATGCTTGGCACAGTATTTGCGAGTCCAAGTGCGCCAGGTTACAGATGCCAACGTCAATGAATTCGCCACCAAATACTGATGGCCAGCACAAGCATCTGTAGCTAACGAACTTCCATGGGCACTTGCCATTGATGCTGGCATCCATTGGTGGGGACTTGACACGTTTCTCGGCAACACAACCAGCAGCCCGGCTAATACACCAGGCAATATGGTGCAGTATTGCAAGCCAGAAACACCTCTAGTCCTTCTTAGAAACATGCCACACAATGGGTAGGCATCACTAACCTTTATGTGAATTTTATGAGAATCTTGGTGTAGATGATGGTGCGCAAGCCTTTGAGTGTAATGGCAAGGGCATGCAACACAAGACACCAGGCCAATGACAGTGCAACAAGAACAGTCCATATGCATGGTACATATCAAAGGCCAACATTACCCATGCTGCATGTGCACACTTTTGTAGCCAGCACCTTATACAATACAACCCACGATGCTAAAAAAACAGCAAGCCACACCTTCAGATCCTGCTTTGATTCTTGCACTTAGGATGGTGTCACTGTTGGAAGACGACCTGCAAACAAACAGCATAGCAAAATCAGGGTGTGTTTTGCCAATGGCACTCTTTCAAATACTATGAAACAATGGAATGCACCAGAAAGAACAAACAACAGATCGTCACTGGAAGCACAGCATGCCCTGCTATGCTTGCAACCATACAGAGCTTTCCACAATAAATCAACACAGATCGCATCTGTATCACCATACAGACCGCCAGCCTCTTTTTATACTCCATATGCCAGTTGCACACCACAGCAAAGCTCAAGTACATTGTCGATCACTTGCAGTGGCAATTGTGCAGGAAAGGGTTTCATGCCAAAGATCTTCAGAGGGCCTCCACCAACTTGTGCAGGTCACAAAAAGAAGAAAAATAAGAGCACACATGCAGTATACAACAATAGTTTCCAATTTCTATAGCGTGGAACTCGCTGTCTCTGTGAGCCACATATCTTTAGAACAACCCTCACCTACACAAGTTAAAAGGACTCATAAATAAAAGTGCACGTGCGATACTGCACCACACCACCAGCTCTACAGTTCAACCATTGGGCAATGCAGGCATTGGGCGTCAAAAACAAACTCTGATGAAGTGGATCACGCGTTCAAGCAAGGAAACCCCACAGATAAATTGAGGGAAGACTACATGACCATCACCTGTCTGCATCGATACCAAGCAAAAGATGGATAAATGTAAGGCATGCATGCTAAAGTTACACCGTACTTCAAAATCGTCTGCTGTCAACATCATTGTTTTCACAGCGGCCCTGCCTAAGAGGGTGTTTCACACGCAACACATACACATACACAATGGAGGCAAACAACCACTCATACACAGTCCGACTTGAGAGCGCACCCGTCATCGTTGGCAACCTTGATTTTGCCGCACAATTTTCCCTCCATTTTGTCATTCTCCCCAACCTTGCACTCCCACACGTACACCTCACCGCTCTGGGACAGCCCCAATGCACTGAAGCCGTCAGCATCGTCTGAGCCAGACGTGGAGCAAGCATCCAACATGCCCGCCGGGTGTTCCATCGGCAGGCTGTGAGTTGCCAACAGTTTCTTCTTCTTCTTGGGGTGCTTTGGCATGGACCACACGGCCAGGTGGCGTTCACCCTCAGCTGCAGAAATGGCAAAGGTGCCACTCGGCTCGAATGCCAGTGTCCGGACGGGTGTCTGCCAGAGTGGCACCAAACCCACCAGTCAGAATGATGCAAAAACGTGGAAACGATCTTGTTGGCGGCAAAACGTTTCCAAAAGGAACCATTGAGAACACTGCGACAAAAAAGCGCCCTGATCCCACCAATGGATGTCATGTTTGGGAGCCCTGCCTATCTCAGTAGGACTTTCATGTCTCCCCAAACTGAGCACGTTCTGCAGCCTCTGTGCATAAATTGATTTGCCAATTTCTTGGGATACATGTGGATCCACTGTGCAATGCCCAAGCATACTTTTGCCTATCTTGGAGGGATACACACCGGGTGGCCCATGAACTTCGCCCTGCTCTCTTTCTCATTCAGGTCCCACAGTGCAAGGCTTGAGCTGCCAACAAGAATCTGTTGTGAACCTGCCACCACAAATCAAATAGCTGAGCACTTCTGCATTGTCAACAACAGGGCACATCCTGTTGGTGGCAGACAGACATGAACAAGAGCTTAGAGTCCGGAACATCAAACCCTTGGTCTGTGACCAGACCTAAATGAGCATAGGGAACTCTGCCCTGCTATTGTGAGCAGCCAGCGGCTGGGTAGCTCAACAGCTCTTGCCGAACAATATGGCTGTGGGCCATCCACGCTCCACCATAGTAATGATTGATTCTCTTCCAGCTAGCAGAAGTTTTGTCCACAAGACTGGCCTTGGTGTTGAACGAACCAATTCCATTTGCTCATAGGATAGCACACAGTCCTCCAATGTCGCATGGACATAGTGCACACGAGAGAGCCTGTGTGATTGTTCATTGTGCTACTTGAGCAGACAGGAGACCCATCCTGCAGTACTGTCCACACTTGCCCACACTTCCAGCACATGAACAGGTATGCTTCTCATCATTTTGAATTTTCATGTTTGCCATGCCTCCTTGTTGTGCTGCAGCAAATGATACACAAACTTTTAGGTGCAACAGTTGTACCACACAGCACACGACAGCATGAACAGCTAGCATGCAATGGGGGCACTCAAGGGGCTGGTGCATGTTGATAAACAAGACAAGCTGTTAGCACCCATCACTCCAACCCACCTGGGACAAGGGCCATGCACTTGAGAGGGTGCTTTCCCGCCTTCAGCCGCCGGTTGATCTTTCCTGACGAAGCATCTACCTCCACCACCAGTGCTGTTGGACCAGAACAGTAGACTGCGCCACCGCCAAGTGGAGAGAAAGCGATGCAACTCACGCCACTGCAGTTCAACAGCGCAAAACTATTTCAAGCACACAAGCTAGCACTGGACCCCACATGGGGTTCCTTTACAGACTACACGTGTGCACCATCCACCAGCCTGTTGTCCAGTCAATCGCTTTGCAGAATGCCAACAATGCACAAGCAATGAGTAGGCATCAGCACTAAAAGGATGACCAAATTCATATAGAAGCTAAAAGAACAAAAGCACTAACAACTGCTGTTGCAAGGCCACTCAGTTGCTCAGATCCACAGCACCATCCTACCAAAATGTGTCTTTTATCTCTGAACCTGGTGAAACACTTCAAATACGTTCCCAATCATTCCACCTGATATGATCGACAGATGCCCCATTGAATTTCTGTCCAAATTTAGCACAAACCACCACTCATCTCCCATCTTTGCCAAGTGCTATCCAACCACACACAGCATCAGACAACCGCATCAGTTGGCTGCATCACAATGAGCACATCAGAGGAACCTCACTGATAATCATCACCTGGTGTGTGGAAAAAGGCAACACCACAGATGCACTACAACTCGACTCTAATGCAAATTTTTTTCCCACGTTTGCATGGCCAGAGGTATTGTAGCATCAGAACCAGGTCACAGAAATATCCTCATGAAAGTGTTCAGAACAGAGGAACAGTTTTGTTCATCATTTGCTGGAGTTCAGTGGGACAAGCCACCCATCTGAGCAAAGTTCACACAGGAGAGCTTGCCATGTACCCAAGAAGCGACAAGGCTTGAGCTTGATGGCTGCAGCACTGTCCAAAGGCTCAAGTCCCTGTGATACTCTGCAAAACAAACCCAGACCCACCACCACTATTGAACAGCACTGTTCAAGCAATGTCGCTATAGTCTGCCCCATGAACGGCATCAGTCTGTCAGAGATGAAACAAGCCTTCATAGTCTGCGACTCAGGCCCGAACAGAGGCACACTTTGGTCATCACCTGCCCCATGGATGCAAACAAGACCCTCCACAGGTGGGATTCTTCCTAAGCTGAGCTTGCAACTGCTCCACATTTGAGGCGAAACAACCAAACTCAGAGGACTAAAGGCATTGCCAAGTGTTGGCCCCCAGTGGCATCAGTCTGTCAGAGATGAATACTGCAATCACAGTCTCAGACTCAGTGGGTAGCATAGGTATTCCTTAGTCATCACTTGCCACTGGCACTGGCTCCCAAGTACCACAAACTCTCTGTGTCATGCACTGTATTTGGGTGCTAAAGTCCAGTACACATTTCTAGGGGCAATAATAATTGAAAGCCCATGTTGAACGCAACACTGGGTTCACACATTCGTGTTTTATCTATCTTGCTTGTGCTTGGGCCCTAAAGGGCAAAAGCAAGTTTTGCTGCTGCCATGAGCAAACTGGGCTCTTCGCCATCCTTCCCATTGAGTGCACAGAGCCTCAGTTCCAAGCAGCCTAGATCCAGAACCTTGTGTGGGCCACATCTGTGCTAGTGTACAGCACACCATATGCTTCTCAGCAGCCACCAAATCACCAAGCACCTTCAAACGACTGGGCACCACCCTTCAGCTCAGTCGAAGGCTACTGTTTCCTCTTGTAAAAGCAAACATATGCACAGCATGCTTTGGCGATGAACACCCACCCTTCACAGCAGTTGGCCACACTCCACCGCAGCTCCCCCAGGGTTGTGTCGTATGCCTTCAGGGTCCCAGATGCTGTCCCCACAAACAGGAGCTCGTGCTGCACACCTCCCCCCCTCTTCTTTCTCTTCTTCCTGCCATCCTCCTCCTGAGCACATGTCCGGACCAAATTCATTGTCAACCAATGCAAGGCAGGTTCACAAGCTATTGAGCAACAAGGCAAATTGAGACAAGTCAATTACCAAGTTGACCTGGCAAATGCTGGATTGGCCCTTTTATTTCATGCCATGAGGACTCGACACATGGCACTCTGCAAGCTGATTTTTGTGACTCCTCAACCCCATTGCATGAAAGCATAGAATCGCAAATGCCCATGAGCGCGACAGCAACTTTCATGACCACAAAACATGGGTCTGAATGCACACCTTGAAAACTATCAAAACTATCATTTCGATAGAGATTTGCAACGTCAATGTTTTGTAACGCCAGTACAAACATGAGTTGTGACGCCTAGAGAATGAAAGACCATCTTCATGCGGTTCAGGCCGCCATGTTTCCCGCGCACACCTGGACGAAACAACCAAACTGCCCAACAACCATCGCACGCCAGGGCACCACACGCGCACAGACATGGCCCAACGTCCCTTCTGGCCATTGACTGGCCTTCTGTGTTTCCGAGCGTGTCATTGCGGCAGGCTCCCACTGGGGACTCCGTACCCCACACTCGAACATTCGCAAGAATGCTCCCGCCGGATTGGCTCCTCACCTCAACCGCGTAGTGCCCCCACGCCAGGCACGTCTGTTGATCAGCCGCGCCTCCGCCAGCGGGTCTGGCCGCGCCACCGCTGGCACTCGCGACGGCGGCGCCCGCCACCACGGTGAACCGGAGCCGTCCATTCGCTGCACGCATCCAAGGCACAAAGTCAGGCCGAGAGCCGCAGATCGCGCCAGCTCCCAGCCTCGGGTATATCAAACGTGATGCGGCGGCCAGTCGCAGAACGGTTCCCGGGTTTGGTGGGGAGGCACGGCGGTGCACATCGATCACCACATGAGTCCTCGCCGGCGCATTTCACAGCGACATTTTGGACGAGGCGTTGCACTGCGGCAGGTGGACACGCAAGGGAAGGCCGGTTCTCAAAAGGTGGCAGCAGAAAATGAGAGGGATAGGCATGGGGCCGTGGGGTTGGGTGTTTGTCTCGGGCTCACATGTGTCGAACGTCTTGAGGCGACCGTCGGCGGATGCGATCGCGAAGCTCTCCCCCGAGGCGTTGAAGCAGCAGAGGACGCCGTCCGAAGGCGGCCCCGGCGCCGTCATGGCGCTTGCGCAGCGTCCCAGCGGCGGGGGGAGGGGGAAGGGGGGGGGGGCGTGCGGACGTCTTGTTGGTTGCCGGTGGCGGCGAGGCCTCACACTGGGCGGGTTTGTACAGGGCTTGCAAATACGATGCAAGAGGGGTGGAGTACTGCAGGTTTTATTCCCTTCCGCATTGGAAGGGTAACGCTTGGCCTCATTTTTGCAGAGAAAACAATAAAAACGCAAAGTTATTTTATTTTTTTTGCAGAGCAACGTAAAATAATAAAAACAACGCTCTGGAAAACGAAATGCGGAGCAAAAAGCGTAACGGTAAAAATTTCCGTTGAGGAAGGGTTTTAAAAACTACCGTATGATGTGTGTGAATCCGGGGACTCACGTTTGTCAAAAACGCATGACAAACAAGGCCCTTGCACCTGGGGGGGAGGCGATGACAGGCACGGCAGCGTACAATCAATGTTTGCTCGTGTTCAGCTTTGTTTGTTCAATTTTAGAAGGACAGCATTCAGCACACCACACATTTCCACAATGGAAACAGGGCACGGTGCCCCAGAAGATTAACAGCAGTAAAATGTTCCATGCATTAGGCGACCCCCAGAGCAGTGTCCTGGCAATGCAAGCAGCGCCGCTTTGGCGCAGTTCAGTGCTTGTGTCCCACGGCAGCTGGGGAACCGCGGTATATGAAGGTTTTCTTCCAGAAACCAGGTTCCTCTCCAAAACAGGCCGTACCGACTTGTTGGCGATGATTAGCCCACTGGAGTCTTTCGACACACTGGAGAAAGAATTCCAACGCCCTGAGCCCAGCGGGAATGAGCTGTCGACAGACTCAAAGAACCACGACACAAAATAGTATCCAGATCCAGGAAGTTCGCACAGGTGTACGACTGTAAAAAAGGAAAAAAGAAAAGAAAAAGGGGAAAGATTGAACTCCGCTTGTATCTTGTGACGCCACGTGCGCGATATCGCCGCGCGTGACGCCGTAGGTTTGGGGTTCAGGGGAATCCGCGTGACGGGGAGAGGCGTCACGCAACCCAAAGTACATTGACGCCCAGTGCCCACTTGGCCAAGATAGCCCCACTCTCCTGAACTACAAAGGCTTGTGCTGTGAGCAAGGGAGCTGGAACGGGAAGGATTCAATTCCAGAAGGGACAGCCAGTGTCTACATATCGTTGAAAGATGCCATCAAGTTGTTAATTTGTTCATTTTTTGTTCATTTAATGCCCGCGGTGCCCAGCTCGGCTGCGAGCTTGCTGACGTGTTTCATGACCTCATGACCTGATTCTGGCACTTTCCCACTTGCAGGCGCGCCGGGTACGCACTCAAATCAACGGCAACTCCAGCCCAGAGGCCCAGAGCTGGACCAAACAGGGGGCCCAGGGGCCACTGCGGGCGCCCGAAGGCCGCTGCCGATCGTCGAGGCGGGCAGGAGGTCGCGCGGGGGGATGGCCAGGCGGGATGCCGCCGAGATCCCCGCCAAGGAGGCCGTCTGCTTGGGGGCCTTCACCCCGTATGGGGAGGCGATTCTCGCCGCAGAGGCCCAGGCTAGACAGGTGCTGGCGAGGGGAGCCCTTTATGAGTGTCCCCGCGGAGATCTGTGGGGAATGTCGCTCAAAAATGTCGCCTTGTTGCTTTGCTGGGGAGGAATGGGGTAGACGCAGAAGGCAGTGGGAAGCCGATCGGAGTGGGATGGGTGTTTTCTTTCCCATATTCTTTTTGAAGGAGGGGGATGGAGGAGCGCCCGTGTTCATTCTGTATTTTGAATGGGGCTTTCCACCATGAGATTGGTGAGCAATCCGTAGCTGATTGCTGGATGCAATTGGGCATGGACACCATTGGGCCATCCAAGGAAGTGCGCCGATGATTTGGATGATCCACATTGCGCTGTTTAAAAAAACGGGAGCTTAAAAGCATGACAGCTGATGCACCCCAGGTTTGATTGGACAGCTTTGCTGCAGCATTTTTCACAGCTTTGGAAGCCACACTGACGATTTCAGGATCTGATCGGAAGCATTGTCCAGGCACATTTAACTTGCATTGAAAACAATGGTCAGAATTCGAAGAATCATCACACTTGTACCTGCTGGGAAATATTTGGCCCTTGGCACATCAACATTTGTTGGTCTTCTACCACTCATTCAAACTTGAGGCGCATTTTGCTCCCCATCATATGTGTGTACATCGATGAACATAGATTTTCTATTTTAAATTAGTTGGCACTTGCGCCATGATATGACCTGTTCTCCTTTTGGGCAGAAAGACACTTTTCTGGCTTGGGGGAAATATTTAAAAGTACCATTTTGAACCAGCACTGCTCATGGGGCTGTGCCTATCATTGCCTTTCGGGTGCAAGGGCAACGCCTTGTCATTTTTATAACCCAACACCTTTCAAGGATTCTACTTGCATGCCTTGCAGGAGGAGTGGGATGAGTCAGGTGCCCAGGTGACCCTGTTTGCTGGGCAGCCTGGGGCTCTGGGCGATGCTGCCCACGATGAGGAACTGTACACATACAAGAATAGGTGTGCAGCACCTGACTTTTTCACCTTTGTGCATTGAAGAGATGTGGATGGAACACTCCTTGTGACCAGATGAGGAAACAGGCCATACAACGGGCACCCCTTCAGGAACAGGAAACTTGTGAGTCTGTTTTCCATTCCAAGTAAGATGATGTGGAAATGTCAGATGCGACATGCACAAATACAACAGAGATGACAACCATTAACTCACCAAGAGCGTCGCAAGTGTGGTTTCTTGGCTGTGTGACCTGCTTTGCTTCTGTTAAAACAACAGCGTTCACCAATCCCACAAATGTGCGCAGCTGGAGTGCTCGACAGTGCTGTGCATACTACTGATGTTGATGGGGTTAAGTGCTGGACATCCAACACCCGTCTAAAGCCATCTGTGGAGCAATTTTGATGCTTGGGCATTGCAGGGTTTGTTCAGTGAATGTTGTCCATTGAGCCAGGCCCTGGCTCTACAGTTCCACAGAAAGTTATGTTCTTGCATTTGAGCGGCAGCTGCTCTGCAGGGCACATTGTCTGTGTGTGCCTGTTAGGGATTTCCAAGCCGTTTTCAGAGTCAAACGAACGCAACTGGGAATACTTGCAATTCCCTTCTCCTCCAACAAGGCAATGGCAAAGACAGTGCAAGGTCACAGCTTGAGCTAGTTTGTCCTATGCTGGCGTCAGTCCCTGGCATTGTTTGCAATGACTTTGCTGGCATTGATGACAAGATATGCTAGTGAAGAATAGATTTATGTGGAATTGTGCTTGGGCAGATAATAAGTCCAGGGTGGCTGAAATCAGAGTGTTTGCATTGAGAAGCGTGCGTGCCCATCTGAAGTGGCGTTTGTGGAGTGTCTGGTTTGGTACGGCTCAGTTGCTGTGGCTTGCTGTCGTTGCATTATTCCATCGAGTGCTGTTTAAATGTTAATTTCCCCTGGACACACGTCTGTGCAGTGCAGTGTGGAGCTCTGGGCGGCTGGTGCGCAAGCGATTCACATTTCCAGCACCAGTGCTCCAGGTGAGTGGTGCTGAGTCTGTGTGTACCGATCAGTTCACTCCCGTTTTCTCTACAGTGCACAACTGTGTGTACATGTGTCTTTATTCAGGTTGGGCTCCAGACAAATCTGTTGGCAGCAGATGTGCACATCTGTTTCTACACTGTGTCTCTTTTCAACTGTTCACCACTTAACGCTCATTAAAGCCACGACTTTGAACTTTCTGGATCCTCTCTTCCCATCAGGCCTCCCAGGTGCAGAAGTTGGTGCCACACGATTTGGCTCATATGTGACTGTCGTACAAGGTCCTGGAAAATGGGCACAAGTGCACATACCTTACCCAAGAATAAGATCTTCAGCAATAAGTTTCTTGCGCATTTCTGTATCATGTTTGATCAATCTGAAAACTGTGGTTGCAGTAACAGTCACTTGGCATTCAGTTCATCGTACATCAGAGCTGTACAAGGGATTCCCCATGAGTCTTTCCTGTCCATTCCTGCAGGCAGCATGGTGCAATTTCGAGTGCTATGGTGAATCGTCTGTCTTGTGCTTCCTGCACGAGAGGTCCATCTCCATTTACTGCCTTTCAGGACAGGTCCAAGACACTCCCTTCGAGATTCATCAAAAATTCACTGCGATGTGGCCCCTCCCACAAGGAGTGCTGCTCACGGTACTGATTGCAGACTTACCAGCTAGGCTTTTGGCCGGTCCTGCTCTTGTCTGTCACCTTTGTGTTCCATGGATGTGCCGCAGTGCAGTTTTGAAAGCTTGCCTGCTGGCCAATGTTGCAAGTCTGGCAGTCTGCTTCATAGATAAATTTCAGATTCCGATGAATTTCAGGTTGCTGAGCAAGTCGCTGGTGGAATACCCGTGTGTGTTGGTGATACAAACAGGTGTACTTCGTGTTGCAGTTCGTTAATATGTGCATTATCAAACTTGGTGATTGTTGCAGTTCTCTGGTATGTGAAGGAGTCTAACTTGCATTCTCCAATAGCAGTACAGGGCAATGTGGTGTTGGGGCTAGTGAGCAACTCAGCGATTCGTTCGCCTGAAGTGATCTTGGTGCATGTGTTGCCCCAATCGCTCAGATCGTAGTGGCTGACAGATGTAAGCCTTTGCGAATGGGCGTATTTCTAGTTTCTGACATATCAGCCTGAACATGGGGTGATTTTGCCAATTCCCGAGGCCCTTTCAGGACATCCCCTAGCCATCCAGCACCCTGTCCCACTGCTTGTGGGCCATATCCAGACTTGTGTGTCCGACCAGGGCAGAGTTTGATCCACATAGATGACGCATCAGCTGGAGAGGCAGATGTGCTTGGGAACAAGAATCCAACATTACGTTGATGGAATGAGGGCAGCGCACTGAAGAGTGGCAAAAAGCACAGTCAGAACAGAAGTTCATGAGCCACATGTTTTGTGACGTGTTGAATCCCCTGGCAAACAAGTCGTGTATTGGACCCCCTCCTAGCAAGAATTCTTTGGTCTCTTTTCTGCACAACAGGACTATAGAAGCCACATTTTAGACATGTGTGGCTGCAGGTTGAGCTGTTGCCAGTTGCTATCCAGCATTTAGAGCTCTTCCCAAACACAAGGTCAGCACAGATGACAGCCGAAAGAAAGGGGTTGACACGAAGGTCCGATGTGTTTATGTGGGGACTGCAGGGGAATACAGGGCAGTGTGCGATTGCCACCAACCCACTAGAGGAGCTTCAGCCCGTGGTTGTGCAGGAACGGGCATCGTATGTCCCCTGGGATGGGGACAGGGTCATCTGGAGCAGCAGGGAGGTCCCCTATGTGGTGACGTTCAATGAGGTAACACAGGCAGTGGAGAACACTATTCTTATGTGCAAGTGTTGCTTGCATCGCTTCACAGCGATACCAGCGCTGTGAATGGCTATGTTGAGGGGTCGTGCAACTGATCTCTGTGGATTGATTGCTCGATTTGCTGATATCTTGATTGACCAACCCATCAATTGACAGATTGAGCTTTGAATATGCGGATGTAGAGAGCCATGTTGCCACTCAAGTGTGGATGTGCAGCTGCAGTTGTGCCGGTCCAGCTGACAGTCGGGGCACCCCTGCTGGAATGTATGGACTGTTATGTGGAAATTCTGGCTTGCTGTGAGCTGTGTGTGATGTCCTATTGTGCAGAATCCACAGCAATTCATGAAGATATTGTGAATTTGCTGCCTTGCAAACACTGCAGTCAAAAATATATTGTACCATAGGTGGCCTCTTGTTCCATTGCTCTTTCGCATATTTGTTATGTTTGGCCATGATTGAGCCATTGCTGCTTGTCGACACACCGAGAATTCCCATAGTTCTGACAACTTCCAGGAATTTGATGTTTGCGATTCAGTTAATGTACCTGACAATATCAACAGCTTGCTTTTGTTTTGGCTGCCAAACCATGACCCATGTACATTGAGATGTTTGAGGCTGCTGATGAACTCAATATACTCCAGCCGATTGGCAAAGTGAACGTGTGAATGTCCCAGTGCGCATCTCACAGGATTGCGTTACTGATGCACAAACTGGTACATTCAGAACAGCAGGTAGATGCTTATGTTGCTAAGTGACAAAGAGCTTGAATAAACAGATGCTTGCAAGCAACGTGTGAAATGAAGAAGGCTATGTAATGCGGGTGTGTGTACAATCAATGCACCACAGCATGCAGTGTTCTCGATGTGCTTCATACCAACCTTGCAGATAATCGCTATCCAGTCAGGTCAAGACCTTCTGGGACACATTCTGCTGAATGTAGTTCCAACTGTCCCACAGGAGACTAAAGTTCTTTCCATTTGGGAGGTGTTCCGACAAGATCCAGGAAGCATGCCTGGTTCCTTCATGTTTGCATCTCCTGGCAACGGATTCAAGGGCAGCATTGGGAGTGGGTTTCTGACACCGGATGTCACACCAATGTTTGCAGACTGCACTGGAAAGAGGTAAGGCAACCTTGCGCAACCAAATTGCACCAGCATTGTCAGCACAGACAGTGCAAGCAGCATTGTGGTGTCCAGGCGTCATTGGGTTCGGCTTTTTATTGCTTTCACAGCAAAAAGGCACTTGTTGCAGTGCTGATGCACTGCTCGACACGACCATCATGAGGACAATGCAGACAACTAGGACAGTGATCGCAATGCGCATGTTGTCATCCTTGGCCCACTTGTGCAGCCACATGAACATACACACAGGCACTGGTTGTGCACATTTTGACGTATTCACACAGGTGCAATCAAAGTAGAGGGTCTGTTGGCCACTGTTGTGGCAAGTCACATTGATGTCGAGCTCTTCTGCTGTGGGTGATGTGGCAGCATCCCTTGACTATCCGCTTCTTTTCAGGACACCCATTCGCACCAAGACGGGGGAACTGTCCCCTGCAGTCTTCAGCGATCGTCCACCATCAACCCATGCCTGCATGAGCCGATCGATGCTCTTGCCATCCTCAGAGCGAATCGTTGTTCTCAGGGCAAAGCTTGCAAGCTCATTGAATCCAGGTGCACATTCCTTTTTCTTTGGTGGATGTACTTGGATTGCATTTGTCGCATGTGACACTATGCCACCTCATGTGCAACTCCTGTGCTTGACCTCTTTTGCAAAGAGCTGGGTGCCTTGTCATTGGTAAGGTGCGAGCTGGATTTGTATGACCAGCCCTAAAGGTTGGCAGAGATGAGAAAAAGAAGGAGGGCCAATTGCGAAATTAAAAGATGATGAAACCCGTTAAGCTTAGCAGGCCTACTGCATGTAGTGAGCACCCACAGGAGTTTGATTTCACCAGGAGCTGACACTGTGTCCTAGGCCAGAGGGTATGAAAGAAGACACCACTGAACATAACAATGTTCTGGCTGGCAAATTGCCTCATGAACATGGCCACACACAAGATGTTTCAATAACCCTTTCACATGTGTTCATGATAGTCGATGATGTCAATCCTGGCCAACATGCAAATAGGACTTTTTTGTGTGACAGGGTCTGGTACGTTTTGCATTCTGTTGTGGTGTCACAATTGTGTGATAGCCTGTTATCAGCGGCAGGCAGGAGAGTGTTCATTTTCTGTTTTCTTTTCAAAGGGTTTGTGCTTTTCAGACCGCCATTTGTATGTGGTGGAAACAAGCAGAGAGTGGAGAAATGAAGGAATATGGAGCAAACAAACGGTTTTGATTTGTGTGAACCATCGTCATCCACAACCTGAAAGCACCCTGCCTTGCATCCTGTGGGGAAATGTAGCTCAGGGAATAGAGAAGATCCAGAGCCCTGCGGCATATCTGAATTTCCCATATATTTGTGGCTGATGCCAGTCTTTCAGCAACAACCTGCACCAATCGTATACAGGTTATGTGATTAGTTCGCTGATGCCTAATTCCAAAAGCAACTGTTCTGTTCGATTAAATGTCAAACAGGTGTTCAATCAGTTTCAAGCAGCAACTCAATTTCTGCTTTGCCACTTTTGAGCAGTGCTCAATGCCGTAGCTGCATTTGTTGATTGTTCTCTTCCCTTGGCTAGATGTTGCTCTTGGGTTTGTTTTCAGATGACTACCCTGATGAGGCATGCCTGGCAAGCGACATGGCCGGAACGCCGCTGATTGCTGTGCTGTCCAGAAATACACAACGGCTTGTGGTCTATTTTGCAAGCAGGTGAGTCAAAAGTCATGCAAATTCACAGTCATCTTCAAAGCGCATCGCATCATGGTGCTGCTCTTGGCTACAATAGAGCCTCTGCTGCGTTGCCAGCTCTTCCAGGACACGATGGGAAATGTTGTTGGCAGAATTCTCCAGAATTGCTTTTCATGTCATTCCAGTCCATTTTCTCCTTGAGAAGTGGTTTTCAGATTTGGTGGTTGAATCCAAAATTTTGCTTTGTATCAGAGCGTTGAGTTGCCTGTTGTCGCTTACAGGTTTGTTGCAAGGTTGTTGCTTCTGGTGTTGGATCAGGGCACACACATGTTAGGACTTGTGGCATCTGTGATATCAACAATCTCGACGAGGACACGACACTACCATGTCGATCTACAATTCAATGTAACAAGTAGTGCATACAGTGTCCCAGAACGTGTCGAATTCCTTTAGGCAGATGTGAGAAACTGCAACTCCCATTTAATGCAATGAAGGGCTAAGAGGCGGCATGCAGTTAGTGCTGTAGCCCTTCTTTAAATGTCGTTTCAGGGCACTTGAATAATTTTTACATGCTGCTCACAAACTACTGTCTCATCTGGTTAGACAATTGTCATTCAGCCTCAGAGCATGAGTGGCAAACAATGTGCCTCACCAGGACATGGCTGTCACGTGATGGTGATCAATCTGGCAGTAGAGCCATTGCTCTGGCCGCATTTGCCAAGCATCACCCTGCAGCTGAATGTGCATTGCATTCCTGCCATTTGACGAGAGTAGTAAGAATTGCATCCATCGCTGTTCTTTTACAGGCCAATGCCTCTTTTCCAACAGCACGAATGAAACAATACTCTACATTGTTACCCGAACTTGTCGGTCACACCTTCGCTGTTGGCTGGTATACTCTGCACAGCGACCTGGTGTTGCACATTTGTCATGGGATAACTCCTGCTGTTTCTGTGTCACACATCTTGCTGCACTTGCTGCTTCATGCTGTTTGCAGTCTCATGTTCCATGGTGGAGAACAGAGCCTCCAAGGATCTTGGCTCAGACGGGGTGGCCATTGTGGAATACGCCCTGTTTTTTGCTGTTGCAGGCATTCTTCTCTTTTGCATGGTTGATGCCCAAGTGTTTTGTGTGGCATGCTGTCCCAGTGGCCCCAGTGGCGTGCACTTCGCTTTTCGCGATGAGGGCGTTGCTGGCATTTCAGCGGTGCAGGCATTTGGGATCGGCAACAAACGTGGCATGACGCACAGCAGCCTGGTTGTGTTGAAGGTCAATGGGGATGTTGTGCTGTGCAAAGGTGTGCTTGGACCAAAGGTGCAATGTGCCTGGTGGGTGTTTGTGATGTTTTCAAACTGGCCACAAACAGGGTAAAGCCTGAATGTGCGAGGTGGCATAAAGCTTGCGTCGTATCTGTCAATGTAGTCACTGCAGCTGTTGTCTCAATTGCGACGCAACCATTTTGGAATCAAGGGGAATTGCTCAGTCTGGAAATGGCGTACCTGCATGCGCAACAGTGTTGCCGCATACCCTCACTGGAGGATCTCATGTCTGAAGTTGCTCTGGCTCTTGTTTGTTACATTTTGTGGCACCTGCTGAGGTGTGTAACTGTCACACTTCCCACGAAATTCGATGTTGCAGTACATTGTTCCTCATGAAATCTGGAGCTTGTCGTACTTCGTTTGTGGTCAATCTGGTTGCGGGCACTGTTCTTGTGTGATGACTCTATGAAGAGCCCTAACCATGTAGGCACATTCCCACAACAAAGTGCTCACAGCAGCTTGACTGTGCTTACAGCAATCATTTTGCATATTTTGCACTGCAGTTTTTTTGCATCCTTATGTTCTTTGCTGGGCTACACCGAACTCAGCCTCAAGTGGGATTCCCAAGCACCACCTTTGCCCTTTCACATTTTGCAATCAATTTACCTTTCTTTGTCACTTGTGTGTTTCCCACTCGACTCTCTGGGCATTGTAGCATGGAGAATATGATGCGCATGATGCTCAAGGTTGTGTTGACAACAATGTTGTGATTTCTGACTTTGAGGCTCGCTCCCTTCGTTGGTGTGACCTCTATGGATTCAGGGTGGAACTCAAAGGCAATGATGTGCATTCAATACCTTGCTTTGCTAAGTGAAGATGCCTGCTTCTCATTTCCTGTTGTACATTCTGTCTGGGACAGCATCACACAGCAGCCTGGTGCAGTCTGTTAGTTTCACCCTGAAATGGATTTCGCTGCTTCCTTGCCTAACTGGATTTTCCTTGGTGCACTGTGGGACAGGTCAAGAGCCCTTCTGTCGGATCTGGATTCCCCCTGTGCTGGGAGATTACATGAGGGATCAGGAGAACAGCAGACAGGAGGGAACTGACTGGGTCGATGACATGGACATGTCACCTACGCCCACGAAATCAGGTACATCTTTTCCCCATGTTCCTTTGGTGTACTATTTCAATATTGTGACCTGTATGAGTGACATCTGTGGATTGATTGCAAACTGCAACACAGGAAAATTGAGCACAAATAGGCTTTGGGGAATGGGAAATTGTGAGCGGTGTCACACATCGCCTAACAAGGGCAAGGTACAAAATTGACAAGGTAGTGCTTAGTCGTCGTCCTAGCACAAGCATTTATCCAGGTTGCAGAGTTCACTGCAAAGTGGCTGCCACACTCTGCCAGTTGGCGCTCACAGGACTACCCAGAGGCCTTTCTGTCAGATTCAGGAATAGCATCAAATATTAGGCACTTCTTCATCAGCAACTGGCACAGACCTTGGGTCCGTTGCTCTGTCACAGTTTTCTATTCACCATGTGCAGGCAGGCTTACCGCTATGTGCTGCCATGTTCCCATGCTAGTCTTGTTGTGCTCAGAGAGACTCCCACATCACCTCCTGTGCCATGGAAAAGAGTCTCAGTCAATTCTTGCCTGGTAGATGGTGATTATTGTGAAACACGTTTCAGCCCGTGACCAAAACACACAATGCTCGCATTGGTTGCCCTGCAGGCGGGGGCACATTTGGAGGCGGGACGTTCGGGAAGGGTCAGGGCAAAGTGGTGGGTCTCTACGATGGCATTGGCAGTCGTGTGACTGTGCAGTTTGAGGATGGCACACAGGCCAGATGTGCAATCCCCTTTTCCCCAGCTTATCCACTGCCGTACATCCCCATGGAGGCCCTGCAACACGCCCTGCGACAAAACCTGAAGGTCTACTGGGAGCTCCATCTGAAGTGGCTGACCCACGCAGGTGGGTCAAGCATCTTGTGGCATCCTTTCTTACTCCAAAGCTACGACACCTCAAGTGAAAGTCCAGACACCAACCTCCTCATAACATAAGAGATGTGGGCCTTTTGCCAGCTCACTTGAAACTTGAAGGCGAAGCAAAGGCCAGAGCACCTTGAGCATGAAAAATTGTTTGAGGTAGCTGTGCCAAAATGTTGCAATCAGCCTCAATTCCTTGATGGCATACTGTCAATGTGATGGTGTTGGGATCTGGACGTTTTCAAGGGCATTGTGGTTGGCCATGACCCCAGTTACAGGGATGAATGCTGCTTCGATGTTTATCTGTGCAAGACTTCCAGCCAGGTGGAATCAAACCAACTACAAAGTTTCGAAATTGACGCCCACTGCTGCTGATGGGCACTCTGCACTCACCTGTAACTATTGCCTGCCACCCAACTGCAGCTATTTGTTGCATTGATCCGATCCGCTTAACTCGATGTAGTGGACAGTCTTGCTCAACTGCTTGTTTTACCCCCCTGCCCTGTTGTTTGAACTTTCTGCAAACATTGGGGTGCATTTGGGGTGCATTGATATAAGCACATCGGAATCAAATAAATGATTTGGACATACAAATACCTGTCATGGCCTGTGGACCCCTGTTGTTGCCGTGCAAATGCCAGTGAAATAAACTGGAACTCATGATTGCCTGTGCCATCTATCTAAGCAGACACATGCCGTGGAAAGCATGAGAACGACTGGATAGCTTTCTGTGAGGTCTTCTGCTTGCAGTTTCTTACTCCACCAAGCCGCCCTCTTTCTCCAGGCTTGGGCAGCCCTGTTGTGCACAGGAAGGTGCGTCATCGTTGGTACCACTGCACAGCAGATTGCTTGCAGATCAACACTAAATGGTGGCTATATTTGTCCAGCCTAGGCTGCTTTCTCTCCAAATTCACATCCAGTCAGATGCTGGCATTGCCCTTGTGGAACCAAACAAAAAATTGGAAGAAAGAGAGAAAGATCCCCACCTGTGATGCTATAAAGCAACACATGCCACTTGACAGAACGTTGGTAGGCAGCTGCCACACCTTCAACTCAACGCACTGTACTCTGCAATCCTGAGAATCATGCCCATACGACCTTGAAGGATGACATGTCCAAACCCACTGTATTGTTCCAAACTGGTCATCACCACTTAATGCATGGTGCTGTCCTGCATGGCTATGCACATCGCATGGCTTCGGTGCAAAGTGTTTCACATGTGTGTTTTCAGTGGGGTGTTCGTTGTCTGCCAAATTCTTGTGTGGGCGATGGTTTGTCACTCAAAATTGTGCTTTGAATGCGTTTTCGTGATGTGGCGAAGCACTACCCCAGATGGGATGGCAGCGATTTGTCCGATGGGCCTGCACGGTGATGACCAAAAAGGTCCAGGCATGTGATGCAGAACTGCTGTGCCAAGAATTGTGGCGCGCCTCTGGCACAAGCTGCAGGAGAAGGAACAGCGCCTTGTCACTGCTTGAACGTGTGCTGGTCATCTTTCTTGTAACTGGCCAACAAGAGGCCTGCAAAAGAAAAGTACAGGCATACGATGCATGGATGACCAGGGACTTGTAAGTCCAGGTGAATTTGTTTTTACAAGAATGTAGCTGCGTTCTTCGAATCGCAACCGGCGTTTAGGCAGCGATTACATATCCCAACTGGTGATTGGGCAGTTGTTTGTTGCTTCTGCCCAAATTGAATTGTGCATGGATCAACCCCAGTGCTTGCAATGCTGCAAGCATGAAGCACATGGTCTTCATGTTCCTTGCAGTTGTTGCCTTGCGGCTGAACCTGGATGGTTGATGGTTTTCTCAGAATCAGGTGCCAAAGGATGAATGGTATTCAGGCATGTTCTCTGGAGAGGCAGCTCCCAAAACAAGGAGAAGGATGCTATGCAGTCCTATTGAGGAAGAAGGAAACGAGGCACTGAACCAAATGCTTGCCTCAAAGGCAAGTCCAGTAGTGTGGTTTGAAATGGTTATTTCTTGGGATATTCTGTTGCAAGAGGAAAAAGGAACAAGTGTTTTGATAAACGCTGCCGCTGGTAATATTTCCCTCATGACCACATGGATGTGTGCACTGCTTTGTCGTTTGTTGGTGCATGCAACTCAACAGGTCAGCTTGAAGAACTGTTCAGTGCTGGCCTACAGCTGTCAACTTCTGCAATGCTA
Source organism: Ostreobium quekettii (assembly GCA_905146915.1). Taxonomy (NCBI): domain Eukaryota; kingdom Viridiplantae; phylum Chlorophyta; class Ulvophyceae; order Bryopsidales; family Ostreobiaceae; genus Ostreobium; species Ostreobium quekettii. The sequence goes on along the minus strand of CAJHUC010000453.1, from coordinate 160,989 downwards.
TAAATTATGTGAATCTCATAGTTAAGGCTGTGAGCCATGTAAGTGGTGCAGCAGCAGTGGGTTATTATCCAAGGCACACAAAGAACACGTGACCAGATCAGCTGTTGGGTTTTGGACAACAAATCTGCAGGTCGAAACTGTTGCCCTGATACTGGAACTATGGAGAAATCCTATGTGGCCCACTCTTATTCTGCCTGCGATTGGCTGTTGTATTTGCCGAACTGAAGCTGCCATGGCCAGTTGATTCTCAAAGGCTTACCTGTCTTTTTCTTGCTTTTTCCTGTGGAGATCACCTTCAACAACATTTGCTTTTCTTCTGTGTAAAACAATGTGTTTGCACAGTTTGTGGCGATGTCCATCACGGCAGTGTTGTTTCACAATGAATCGTAGCATGTTGGCGCAGATGATGTTAACAGGTCACTTGCAAACAAATTTGTGGTGCCATTCTGCTTGAACTGACAGCCAGTAATTTTTTCTGTTACCTCATTGAGTTCTTTCTGCTGTTGGTGGCATTGTTTTATGAAGATGCACACCAAGCTGTTGTCATCAAAACGCCACCATTGGATAAAAGAGAGTGAAGAAGGCAGTGTGCCACCGCACCTGGGGAAAGGTGTGCATCGAGCTGTGGGATGCTGTTCCTCCTACCCTGTGAAGTTTGGCCACGTTGCTGCTGTATCAAAGGCTGTAAATCCAGGATGTTGTTGAATAATCCTCTATTTCAGCACTTGTCAAGAAGCTGAAAAGTGCACGAACTTCACCAGCCAGCCAATATCAAGGGCTGTTGGAGGTGAATGACAATACTCATGGGCTGCAAGACTGTGGTCACAATATTCAATAAGTGGAGTCAGACTCATTTAAGGCAATTTTGTGGAAACTACGTTGGCTTAAAGCAAAAGTTGGACAGCTTTCCTATATGTTTGTGAATAACTACATTGAGAATGGCAAGCTGCACGCCACAGCTTGCAGTGCTCAAATGTTACACACCTCCCTGAATCTTGTGGAGATGCCCAAACTGCAAGCACCCTTGGTTATTTCTTGCCTGTTTTTATGACTACTGCGTTTGGAATCGTTCGATTGATGTGTCACGTGCACTCTTTGCCCAATCTGAGCAGACTACATATGCCCCTCTATGCACTGCCCAAGGTACACAGCAACATAGCACCATGCATTGTGGAACAGCCTTTTAATATGAACAGCAGCATGTCACGAATTCAGGCCCCTCTCCTTGCTTGTTTCGCTGTCCAGAGATGCTGGCCACTGTGGGCCAAGATTCTCTAGTGTGGAATTGCCTGGATGCTCTCCACTCTGTCTACGAGGATTTCAAACTGCGCCTGACTCGCTGGCCCTTGATCAAAAAACTGGGGGAGGTAAAACGCACCTACTGGCCTCCCTGTGGGTAAAATACACTTTACCGAGACAAAGTGCAACTGGCGCAGTGCATTGTTGGCACATTTATTGGTGCATTACTGTTGGACGTTATTTGTACATGTGGTTGGCAAGGATGCAGGCATTGTACTGCAATCCCGGCAAACAGCATCTGTGGACCCCTGCCAGTTTATGTTCCTGCTCTTTTCTGTGTGCTGTTTGACTGTAGCCCTGGTTGCTTGCGTCCCTGATCCCAATAATTCGGTACATAATGTAGGGAGTCTGGTGTGCATAATATTGTCATATCACCTGCCGTTTTGTGATATGTGCTGGGCAGCTGATGCCTGTTGGTATCACTGGGAGGCAAATGACTAGAACGGGTCTGTGTATGACATCATTGCCGCATGCAGCCATAGCTGACACTTTAGGGAGTTTTTGGCCCTTGATGAATCCCATCACATGATAATCTGAATCCAAGCACCCTTGAATTGTCCCTGGGGTGCTGATTTCATGATTGTTTCCATCACTCTTTAGCAGATTTCTCTCACTGCCAACTCACAACACGTCAGTAAAATACCCGGGCCTCCCGGAATCAGGCGTTGGCTGTGGTGAACACCCTGCCATCGAAATGTCCTGCATATTTCAGTAATGCCATCGTGGACTGAACGACGAGATGTGGCTGTCCATGCCTCCCCAGATGCTTGCTGTTGTGGCGTTGAATGTGGGTGCGGTCCAACACCTGGACCACTATGCCAGGGACATTGGCCCTGGTGCCCTCAGGAAGCTTGGAATAAAGTACCCGCTGCCGGCCAAGACATTTGCAGCTGACAAATCTATCCCTAAAGACATACACAAAGTTCTGTTGGAGACCCTCAATGGTAAGCCTGCGATGGGCCCTTGATTCGATTGTGCACATCGGGGGGGTAGAGAATTGATTCCACGTCTGATGCTCTGCGAGAGAGGGTTTGGACATTATTTAAATTGCACAAGGTAATGTGATAATGAAATGTGATGTGAAAGAAATGTGATACGAACATGAGTATGAGTACCTTATGTTTTGTCAATTCAATATTGCCCCTAGATTGCAGTATCAATCAATGGTGCCAAGTGGCTATACCCTTGCAGGCAACTTGATGAATGAAACATCTTCGCTACTGAACGTCATATATTGGACAGCATCAGGGTGCAAAGAATGTACAATCACCTCACAATGTAGGTCAATAGGAGTATTTCGGAAAGAAAAACTTGGGGGATGCAAACAGCTCCCGACATCGCTTATGAGGTGCCCGCCATGCACTTTCATGTTGGGTGGAACAATGGCCACATCTCTTTTGTTTTGGGCCATGGACTGTACTATTAGGAATGCGATTTTCCAGCAGGTGCAAGCATGAGAATTTTTACTACTTGTTGAAAACTGTCACTGCAGCTTCAATCCGCCAAAGTGATGTATCTCCTCTAACTTGTGTGACAGCACTGCAACAGGCAGAGATGGTGACCTGTGGACTCCTGCCTTGGTGCGGGACGGTGCAAGGTGTGTGAGATGGTCGGCAATGCTGAAGAAGTGCTATGCAGTGCTTGGCTCCTGCGCAGAGCGCTGCTCAAAGTTGCGACTAAATGGTAGGTTGGCCGTGTTGCTGTGTCTGTTTTTAATGCTTTAGAAATGTCTGTTTGCCAGTGCATTGAGATACCTCCTCAGTGCTTTCCCAGCGAAGAAGAGTCGCAAATGTGTTTGGCATGTTGTTTATGACATTGCGCTTTCCATTGTGTCAGGATTTAGACTTGTTTCCGTATGCAGCAGTATTCAGTATTCAGTATTCAAGGGGCCATGCATGGTAGCTGGTTTTGGACGTTCCTGATGCAACTTCGCTGAGGCTATTATAAAGCTGAAGGTGTGGGACAGCACTGGCAGTAAGACTGTTTTGCTGCGATGCAGGCAGGATGACTCAGTCAGAGGGGATCATGGCAGCCCGCCGTGAGCTACATAAGGCCAGCAAGGAGGTTGTCCAGCTGCTGGTTCGGTGGGGCTGGACGCTGTTGGACCTGCAGTCCGTTCCCTTCGGGGTGGTCCTTCCCATTCGGGAGGCACTGCAGAGATGCAAGGCACATCCCCCCACTGGTGAGACAATACACCTAAATGCAAGGCCAACAGGACATGCAGTAAAATGTGGCCCTGGCATCTGTCTGGTATGATTCCATGAATGTCGTTTGTTCAGAACAGTTGGTCTTTCCACTGCACGCCTGCAGTTAACTCTGTTGCCTTCGATGTTGAGGTGTCATGTGGATGGAATCTTGAATGCTTTATCAATTGCTCAGGTTGGCCAATCGAAGCATACACGCTGATCGGAAGGGATGACATCGTAGCTACTCTGAACCCATCACCCACCCACATTGTGATGGGAGACCGTTCGTGGATCGGAAGAGGGGTCGCTTACACGCCCCCTGGTGCTGGGCAAGGGGCGATGTCCCCACACGAGGGCCTCCATGCCAAGCCAGCTCCCAGTGGGTTGGCAAATGGCAGAGGCACCAGCATGCACCCTCACTGGGGCCGGCCAAGGTATGCTAGATTCTGGATGCAGTCTGGGGACCAAGGAAAGGAAGCTGAAAACAGTGGCTGTGTTTTCTTGAACTGCAGTCAGTGCACTGGGCCCCAAGGTAGAGTGTGGCCAATGCACCTGACCCAAAAGGGACAAAGGGAATTGCAGACAGTTCTGTTTCATGTCTGTTCTTTCCTTGTTGCAACATGCCCACTCCAGCTATTTAAGGAATGAAAGACCGAATCAGTTGACGATACTGCAAGATTTGGTTGCATATCTGCTGCTGTTTAGCTCCTATCTCCTCATCTTCAAGTTCTGCTTCTGCTTCCAGTGCCTTGCACATTGTCGTGTGTACGTCAAACGTTGCTGCCAGGGATTGCAATGTGTCAGAAAGCAGCTGCGATGTTTTCTTGCTCTCTGCAATCTTGAGCGATGTCAACTTTGTTTGTGGTTGTGGTAATTCCCAGTATAGCTTGGACACTTTTGCAGTACCCCTTTTGGTGTGCATCTAGTGTACGGTGGCTTCTATATCAAATTGTTCTGCACAGAAATAAGACATTCGAATATTTCAAATTTCGTAAATCTTGAAACATTTTGAGAGTACTTCAACAAGACAAGATTTCTTCTGAGCACCATATCGCATTCTCTCAGTAAGACTCAATGCAGAGCTGTTTGCGATCATGCTCTTTGAGGTTTTGCATCTACAGTCAGGGCAGTTTTGCATGTTCTGCAACATTCACAGGTCATTTTCACAATTTCTTCCTTTGTCTTACACCCAGGCACATGATTGGGCCACCTTATACACGCCGGCTGTTGGTGCCCAGCCTGGACGACGAGGCAATTGCTGAGAGCCTAAATGATCAGTCGATGGAGGAGGGTGCGCCAAAGAAGTGGAGTGATGGGATGGAAGACGTTGTAGCAGGCATTGGGCGCCTCAGGTTCAGTGCTGACATGAGGCTGCAGGAGGCAAGTAATTTGCGCAAGTGGCACTCTGCAGCGTGCTGTCATTTTCTGATTGTGTGGTCCAAAACATTGCAGCACACCCCAGGAGCTCAGGTGCTGGACAATATTTGATTGGCACCTGTTGCTAGTTGTGGAAAAGTCCTTCTTTTGTATCTTTGCGAGCACTGGGGGGAACGCCGGGGACATTCATATCAGTTTGGTAAGTGGATTCTGCCTTTCAATTTTTGGTTGACCCAGCTTTTGGTGGATTCCCCTTGACAGTCTCGAGGTTGCTAGAAAGCCTGCAGAATTTACCACTTGTGCGCAAGGGGCCTTGACAACACTGCTGACAACAGTAGACAGGCCAGCGCGTTGCACGAATTACATCGTCATTTTGAGGCCTGAAGCTGCTTGCAGTGCAGTTGAGAATCTATTGGCTGCAGAAGAGATCATACTTGCCAAATATTTGTCTGTTCACTTGCACCTTTCTGGAAATCTCTGATGTACGGCCTTGGAAGAAGTTCAGCTGTACAGATTGCTCTGGTCCCAGAATCACCCATGGAGGTGCGTGCAAACCAGGTGACCACCTTTTTCACTTTGATATTTGCAAGAATTCCATCTTAGAATCCAAAATGTGATTTCTGCTTATTTTCTCTTTCATCTTCCCTTCATGTTGGTCTTGCGCAGGTTCGCAAGCTGTTGGGTTCGTCTGTGCCTGTCATGGTGAGCCTCTCCGCCCTCAATACCCATGATGGCGACAATGAGATGCACAACAAGATGCAGGCGCGGCTGATGGGGCTGTCGGTGCGCACCATGGCACTGTCCGTTGGCCGGGGGGCATTCACTTTGGGCACCGTCATGCCACAGCCCACTGAAGAGATGCAGATCCCGGACCTCTGCCTGGCAGGACGGACCACAGAGCGGGGTAACATCGTCAATTTGGACTTATCGCAGCACCAACCAGGCCAAGGTGACACCAGCGAGATGGGTCTTACTTAGCATTGCCAAAACATAACATGTTGACAAGCCTTCTGAGAGGTCGTGTGAGATTGACTGTGCACATGGATTGGGGGTGTGCAAACCCTGTGTTTGCAAGTGTCAGAACCAGACATGCAGAGGGACCAAAAGGGACGGCAGGTGTTGTGTCCAGCATTGTGTTGGCAAGATATGGTTGAAAAGCAGTCTTATTCTTGCAAGGAAGTAGCTGTGTAAAGCTGTTCAGAATGATGCTCAGGGCCTTTATTAGGATTGATGTTGTGAAGGAAGCCAACAGAACAGGCTGCCCTTCACCTGTTTGACGATTGAGCTCGTTTTCACATTCCTGAGCATTGTATTGCACAATTGCATCCTGGCCTCTTTTCTGGTCACCTGGGTTGCATGCGAGCAATGCTGTAGGGTTTGGTTGTGTCGTGAGGCAAGGTCCATGGAACCTGAGAGACATACAACCTTTCCCATTTCGATCTCAGTAGCTAGCTGGCTTTTGTCTTCAGCTGATGGTTTTTGGCGATGGCTCCATATATCGACCTCATCATGTGAACGCGCAGCCTGGTGCATGATGCACTCCAGCAGTGCATTTGACTTGCATTAATGATCATGTTCCAGCTGGCAACAAGTGGTGTAATTGTGTTGCGATGATGGCCTGTTGTTTCGACGCAGCAAAAGGACACAGGGGCCCAATCGATTGTTGACAGGCGCTCTGTGTGCTTAATGCAGCTGCTGAGATCTCTGGGTGGCCTGAGTTCCACAATGGCGTTGCAGCTGGCCTGAAGCTGGCACCCAAAGGGGCTGAGGCGTCCAGGTCATGGCTGGCGCACACGCGGCCCATGGAGCCCTCTCATGTCAAAGCGGGAATGTTCCTGGCAATAGGCCTTGCTGGTGGGGAACCTTGTTCGGCTAATTTCAGGGGCCTTCTGTTGTCAGGAGTCTTCTCTGTATGGTGTTTTGCCTGGGGATCACTGTCTGAAAATCGAGTTGACTGTCCTGCTGACAAATCTATTTTTGTAACAGCACAACGTTGTCTTCTTGTCTGTCTGTGCTGTCTGAACACGATTGATAGCAGCAAACCCATGCTGTTGCCAAGTCAACAAGATGAAACTTTGGGCAAAGGCAGTACACTCTGTTCAAGCAACTTGAGGTGGACATCGCAACTTAAGCATGTGTACGCACTAGTTGGACTTGGAATTCTATTGTTGTGTTGGCACATGTCCGTTGTATTCTAGCCAAGTGACTGTTTGGATTGCCTTCTGGGCGCAGGTCACCTGGACAAGATTACAAACCCAAACGTGACTCGCTTCCTAGGCCTGCAACACAACCCCACCATCATTGCTGTGCTATTGGGACTGGGAGCATCGAGGCTGGGCACCATGGAGGAGAACGCAAACACCACTATGTTCCTTCACCTGCCACACCGCCACCCACAGAACCTCCCAGAGTTGGAGATGTCTTCACATGTACAGGTGGGAATCAAACAAGTAAACGAATTGTCTGTTTTTCTGGTGTCTGGTGAAACTCAGGTGCTGCTAAACTCCAGGATTTATAGGCAGTGACCTGAGGATCTTAGTGTTAACGGTGGTGATGTCTTGGAAAATCAACATTTGGGCTCATGCTTCACGTCACCTTTTGGGTCCATTTTGTCATGCTTTGACAACTGGAATCAAATGACTCACACTCCATGAGTGCAAGAAATTGGACATAATGTATGGATTGAGCACAATCACAACCAGGAGCTGGTTACAGTAACATGCCAATGCGCTTAGCATCGTAAAATTTCTACTGTACTGAGCTTGAGAATGTTGGCAGAGAGAATCGCAAAGCTGATGAAAACACAGTAGTTTGAAACTTTTCAGATTCCTAAGAAATTGCCTGCTGCTCAATGGGTTCGGGCTACTGACATTGAAAGGAATGGTTTATGCATAAGCATGATTGCTGACTCTCATTCTGCATCAGTATCCTTGTAAAGTGGTCAGTGCCATCCAAGTGCATTCTGCTCCTGCAGCAGCCAGAACACTCTTGCGTCTCTTTACAGTATGCACAGTAATGTCACAAGTATTCTGTTGATGAGGGCAGTGCCCATTGCATCGCATGTTTCCTTTGGTCTCTTGTCTATATTTCCTTTATTTCTTTCCATTACCTTTCTCTGTTTCTGTCTTCTGTTTGTAGTCAACCTTCAGCAGTGGTTTGGCACTCCCTGTATGCAGGCTGCCAACCTGATGGCCCTGGGACTCCTCTACCAGGGCACAGCGCACAGGATGATGACAGCGTTGCTGCTGGAGGAAATCGGCCGACGACCTGGGCGGAGCACCACCGTTGACATCGGCTATGGAAACTCGAATGGGGGTGTGACGCAAGACCGTGAGGGGTATGCCCTCGCTGCTGGTCTTGCCCTTGGCCTTGTAAACCTTGGCAATGGAGGCCAGGCTTGCGGACTGGAGGATCTGCGCATCGAGGAGTGCCTGAGGTGAATTGTGTGCCACCTGCACTACCTTGGTCAATGGGATCCATCATCCCCGGGCTCAGCTCCAAATGACAGTGTCTGCTTTCATGCCATTGTGCAGTTTTGCATGCATCAGTCAGCAGATTGGCATGCTGGCCTTCTCTTGACAGGAGGCTATCTTGATTGCTGTGTGGGTTTGAAATATCGCTGAAAATTGTTTGTCCCATCCAGCACGCAGCTGCATGCTGTACGTTGTGCTGGTGGCTGTGTATGCTGCGTGCGTTTGCAGTATAGGCAGTTAGTGAAAGCAGTATGACATAATCCATTTGTGGATCTCGTGTGGACCTGTCACGTCTAACAGTGCAATAGTGGAGTACCATGAGATGCGCGTGTCGTGCCTAGAAACGATTTCTTACCTTTGTGCTTGTCATGTGGGCTGGCTTTCTGGTGGTGTAGCACATTTGCAGTGTACTGGGGTTATGCATTGGAACTCGCTTGGCAACAGCAGCAGCAGCCTTTGCCAAGGAGGACATTTGAAGGTTGAGAAATCATTGCCTTTTTCAACATGCTGGGCAGCATCCCAGTTGATGCCACGGCAGCCATGGCTGTGCCTTGGGCTGGACAGTGGCTGCCATTGTGATTGATGCCATCCATTGATAACAATTGTCAGAATCACTCGTCTGTTGCACATGCCAGAGCGCTGATGGGGTGCCGCTGGCATGATCCTTTGCAGGTACTACATGGTTGGTGGCCACGATCCCAGGGGCACGATGCGTCCGCGCGGCTCACAGCAGCAGGCGGTGATGAACACGGGCTTGGAGGGTCTACTTGGACCAGGGGGAGTGCCCTGGGACCCAGATCTGAGGGACGCTGAGATGGTGGAGGACCTGCCAGGTGTGAACATCAGTCTCGCGCGGGATCAGGCCAGTCGGGGCCTGGACGGGGACCATACGCAGGTGCATGGGGTGTCACAGGTGAGTTCAAGAAGAACTGTGCTGCTGAGGGGTAGGGTCGTTGCACAAAATTGCATCAATTGGAACACACAAGATGCCATCATTTGGTGAAGGATGAATGGCATCAGTTCCACAAGTCCATTCATGTTGTTTCCAGTCTGCTGAACTGTAGATGGACTTTCTTGTGCATTTTGGTGGCATTCAATTGCAGAACGATGTTTTGAGGTTGATGTGAACTGTCCCCCTGTTGCCAGGTAGTCCTTGAGGGCGAGATGGTGAACTTGGATGTCACCTCTCCAGCTGCCACAGTAGCCCTGGCACTGATGTACTTGAAGACCAACGACAGGAACATCGCATCCTGGTTCAAGATCCCTCAGTCCTCCTTTGAACTGGACTATGTGTGCCCGGACTTCATTCTGCTGCGTGTGCTGGGGCGGGCGTTGGTCATGTGGGAATCGATCGAACCCACAGAGGACTGGATCAGGGTGCGTCAACTGAGATGGGATATTGCCATGTCAGCAAGTTGCTGGATCAGGAGTGCAGAGTTGTCAACTACCCCAAAATGTTGGGCCCTTATGGATGGTAACGTAATGCTTGGCCTTTTCTTTGCAGAGAAAAATTGGTAAAATTTTTTGCGAAGCAACACCAAAAAAAGAGAAAAGCTCTGGGGAAATGTTGCAGAGCAAAAAGCGTAACGATATGATTTGTTGGCAGGATGGAATATTTTACAGCAAGGGGAATGAACAAGCGATTGAGATGTGTGAAAGGCGGTTGCTGACTTCCCAAGTTGAAAGGGTTGCTTTGGCCTGCAAAGGCTAATGCAATGAACTGACTGTATTGTGTGTGTACTTGGACAAAGTTGTTTGAAACATGAAGTAGCATCGAAGCGAATGGCAATCAAAAATAAACATGGATCATGTTTGTTTTCAACCCGATGGGGTTGCTGGGTTGGTAACAACGTGTTCAGCAACATTTAGGGATCAGGGTGGCACCTTGTCAGTTTAGTTGCTGTGCAGTTGTAAATAAGAGAATGTTGTTGGGTACACGATCATCGTGCTGAATTTGCCTTTGGTTGCACGAAAATCTCCACAGCGACTGTGATAAAAAGGTATGCATAGATTGGAATGTATGTTTTTGCCGCTTATATTTTGATGGTTGTGAAGACGTGTACATGGAGATTTCTTTGGGGAAGATGGATCACAATTTGTCCATGTGGAGATTTGCTGCACCTTGATCACTACTTGTAAAGAAGATTACATTTTGCACACATCGATGCGTTACTCCACACAGAATGTAAAGAGTGTAATTCAATACATGAGTGTTCCGTTTTATGGAATTGTATGCAAGTCTGCAGAGGCGAACGTATAAATTCTACTGATTGTTGCAAGATGAATGGAAACCGCCACTGCTGCGCACAAGTGGCGAAGCTCGCATGAATGACAAAGATGCTATTGGAAAAGATGCATACCATCCTCACCGCTTGTTCAATATATTACAGTTGCTGTTTTGCACTCCATGCAATCGTTGCATTGTACCGTTCCGTTGATTTTTACCATCAATTTGTTTGCTGTTGGAATCCAGGGCCAAATGCCAGACTTTATGCGTGGCCCTTTATGCACCTACATGAATGTGGACAGTATGTTTGGAGGGGGTCAGAAACGGATGTCACTGGAAGTGCAGGTTGTGGCGCATGCACACATCAATGCCTGGGCAGGTAATACAACCGGATGCAGTGCTCCAAGTCCAGTTTCTTCTGCATCGACTTCACATTGACCAAACTTGAACTGCATTAACAACCCAAAAGAATTTTGGCTTTTTCTGTCATTTCTGGGTACCACCAGCCCGTTTTGTCAAATTTTGCATTGAATAAAGTTGCTGTGAAGCTGGTTGGGGGCCAATTTGGAATTGGCCAAGACCGCAGCAGCTCAAAAAGACAGCATAGTTATAAGCGCATATTGTGCGAGTGTTTAATTTGCCACCATGGGGAGCATGAGTCTCATCCCTTGTGGACACTCAGTAATGTCGCTCGCAACTGGGTGTGTGGGTTTGTCACATGCCAATTTGTCACAACAGCCTGCAGGGTTGTGAATTGTGTGCTGCACGCGAAACCAAAGGCCCAGCAAGGCATCGCAAATGGTTGCATCGCAAATCCTTCCTGTTTGCAGGTTGTTTCCATTGGTGCTGTCTAAACCCACAGCATTGATGGGGCACATCACAACCAAATGGTACCAGCACCACAGCATTTTATTCCATCAATGGCAGAATGATAGCGTCCCAGTATGCATTAGCCCTCACAATGTTTCTTTCTGACGTTTTCAATGCTGTTGCCAGGTGCCTGCCTAGCTATTGGGCTGAAATTCGCTGGCACAGCAAATGCCCAGGCAGAGTTTCTGCTTCGGAAGTACGTGCTGGAGTTTCTGGCACACAAGAAGAAAGTTCCAGATGCATCAGCACCAGGCCAGCAGACTTATGGCCGTCTTGACAAGCAGTCGATCGAGCTGAGCATCGATGTGTGCGCCCTCGCCCTGTCAGCAGTGATGGCAGGCACTGGTGGGTGTGGCGTGGGTTGGTAGTTCGAGCTTCTCCAGGGTGGCTCTGACAACTTGTGATGGAGGCAATGCATTTCTTGTGATAGTTTTCTTCTGATTTTTGTGTTTCTGATTTGTGTGGTCCTGGAAGGGCAGTTATCTCGCAATTGAAATTGTGGCATAAATCCATGGTGAATAGATAATTTGTTGAGAAGCATGACAGGCAAGCCGTTGTGCCCTATAGGGAATGCCCTGCACTGTTCATTTCATTTCATTTCATTTCACTGTTTCATTTAAGTGCGCATTTGTAACAATTGTTTGCACAATTCCCTTCATGGTGACGAGCAACAAATGAACAGTAGATATGCTGAATATCTGTTAGAACAGATCCACCAATAGTGCAGAACGGCTGCTTATCACCTGTGACAGTGGGATTCCCTATCCACACCAGTTTGATGCAGTTTCCTGTGTGCATCAACAGAAATTGGGAACTGCAAGTTGTGAACTGTGTGCATTGCTGTCCTCAAGCAGTTGCTTCACAATATAATGGATTTCTGTTTGTGTCGACTGTCCTTGCGACTATGGATGTTGCAGATTTATCTTCCACCTGTGACTGCCAGGCAGTTGCAATATGCAGTTGGGCACATGTGGCCAGGGGTACTATGTATTGCTGATACCATTGAAATTTACCTGGGAGTTCAATGCCAGTGGAACGAAGGACCAGTCCACTTGCTGTGCTGGTCAACAGGAGAAACGAGAAGACATGCACCTTTTGGGACTGACAGCACACTGTAGATAGATGCACAAGTGGCCTGCAGCCCATGAAATGTGCAAGGACAGTCATGTGTCCAGCAGGGCAAATGCAAGCAAGGCAGAATTGCACTGAATGTTGGCTATCATCTGGAAGAGAGTCTGGCCAAATCTTGGTTGGTACTGATCCCACCACACGGCCTGATTTATACTTGTAGTATTATACGATTTTTTTTAATGGTTTTGAAGGAGCCTTTGCTGGCTGCCCGCAGGACACCTGCCCACACTGCGACTCCTCCGCGGTCTGGCCAAGCGCCTCAGTGTGGCACCCCTCCAGGTCGCACCCAACTCGGGCACTGTGGGTGGCCTGCACTACGGCAACCACATGGCCATCAGCATGGCCCTGGGCTTCCTGTTCCTTGGGGGCGGAAGCAGGTCGTTTCGCACTGATAGCCTGGCAGTGGCCATGCTGCTCATCTCGCTGTTCCCAAAGTTTCCTCAGAACCCGATGGACCAGAGGTGCCACCTTCAGGTTTGAAGGCCCCCAAACACTGCCCCTTCCAGATAGCAAGCAAACTGCTGTACAGTTTGGCAAGTTGTGCCACAACAACTGCTGATATGCTGGAGGGTTTCGTATTTTATAGCGAAACCAATAAGTTCAGTGCTGTGTGATTTCACTTGAGTGGAGTTGTGTGGGTGCCATCACGATAACTCGTTCAGAGGTGTGCTAACAGATTCGTGACAAAAAATTGTACAGCGCAGAGAACAGCTTGTAGGTAATGGCCATTTCAGTGTCATCAGGAGCGCACTTGAATTTGGCCAGTAAGGCCCTCGACTGCTGTGTGGTACAGGGTTCCTTGTCCATCGGTACACAGCCAAATTGGTACTGGCTTCAGTGCTGTTTACTTCTGCATGGAATATGAGCCCCTGTCTAGCTTATCTTCATTCTATGTTACCAGGCCTTCCGGCACTTGTATGTTCTGGCGACTGAGCCACGATGCATGGAAGCTATTGATGTGGAGACGCGAGAGGCTGTGTATGTGCCGATCAAAGTCACCCTCAATCCCAAGCATTTCAGGTCATCGAAGTCACCCCCCTCGTCTTCGCTCCACTTTGGGGTCCAACCATCCAGCCCATCCACAAGCAATGAGGCAGGCCCAGTAGACGATCCGATGGCGATTGAGCAGGACAGACCCGACGTTTGGGACTTGTCATTTGAGCGCATGATGCCATGCCTTGTGCCAGAACGACCTATGGTAATCTTTGCCAGACCATCAGCTAAAATGCTCATTACTGCTGATTTTTCATCGTGAATCTCATGATATTTGTATCTGTTGATGTTAGTGGCAAAAAGATCGTGCTGGGAATTTCCCCACACTCTGTGTCGCTTGAGTTTTGGGGCTGTGTGTTGTGTGGCACACAACAGTACAACTAATCCATTGCTGTATTTCAAACAAATGTCCAAATTGCAAGCCAGTTTCATGCAGGAGCCCAGCAGAAGGTGCCTATTTGATGATCAGCCCTTGCTGATGAAAACTGTGTCTCTGCAGCACTGTGGTTCTGTTGGTGCGCAGGAGTGTCAGGTTGACCTGGTCGCTGCTCTATTCTCAGCTGGCAGGCAAATATGTAATTGATCACATTGACATGTCAATTCATGGCAATTCACTGCCCTTGCACCTATGAGCTGGTATTGGGCCCTCTGAACATCGCGGGGCATTGGTTTGATTAGAAAACCACATAGCCACAGATGTTATTAGTCAGAAAGTTTCGGGTGTTCGGTCGTTTTGCCTATCTCTTCGACATCTCACGTCGAGGCACTGTCTGCAGATAATCACAGCATTCGGAACCAATCCTTCGCTGCAGCCGATGCTCTCGTTGGCAAGCTGGTGTCTGTGAGTAATAGCACCACAGTCCGAAGGACTGCATATTCTTACTGAAAACTTAGTGCTTTGTCGCTGTTCAGAGTACCCACAATGCCCATTGGGGCAACGTACAGTTCCATGCACTGAACCTTGTCCTAGTTTTGCATGGAACGATGTTCTCCATACAGTTTTCACTGTTCCTGCTCACACATTTCTGCATCTGTTTTCCTTGTAGAGAACGTCGCAAAATTGCTTTAAAGCAGTTGGTGTCCATTGGATGACATGCTCCAGGTTGTCTTGAGAAACAACATTCAAATGATGTACAGGTCAGTCGCATCGAGATCCTTGGGCCCAGGTACTGGCAGCAGGCCATAGAGGGCCCAGAGAACCTCTCCCACGTCTACAAGACCCTGAAGATCTTCGTGAAGAAGAAAGCTGGGGCTCTGTCGTATGCACACGACAACTCAGGCGTGCGGTCGCTGCTGTCCTGGGCTGTGCACAACTCCCTGGCAGACCCACAGACCCATGGGGGTTTCGACTTGGTGCACTTGTGCGCCACCTTCTCTGCCGATCCATCCATCATGGCTTTCGCAAACAGGCTATGCTCGCCAGGTTTGTCCCAGATGCTATTCCAGCACCGGTCACCTGCGAGCAGTGCTGCAAGCATGAAATGGAGCCTCTTCGCTCCTGAACGCCCTGTCAAGCAAATGTGCTGCCTGTCCAGGGCTTTCAAGATGTAATTGGGTTGCCCAGTACTATTTTTATTCTGGCATTTCATTCAGGCTCCGCCCACAGCAAGCTGCAGAAGTGGTAGGCAACACAACTGCAGGCACATTCACCTTGCATTGAATTGTGGTTGCTGCTGGGACAGGACCAAAAGCAGAGAAAGGAACGCGGCCAGGCGCGTTGAACACTTCGAGCTCAGGACAACTCGATGCCACCCATGAGTTCCAGCAGTTCTGTCGCAGTGCACTACACGAGTGTGCCACGCATGAAAAGCTCGACATCCTGCCCTCCTACGTCTTCCTGTACTCTGCTGTGCAGACCCTCGCCTCGGTGCCGGGGGATGGGGGGGATTGGAGTGGCCAGCACGACTGGAGGGATGGCCCAGACTCTGGAGCTAGTGGAGCACAGTTGGGGAAGCTGGCGGCAGGCAAGCAAGGCTGAACGGCTCAATTCGCCTGAGCGGATTTTTGAACTGCTTGCGTTTTTGTAACCAACGCGCTTTTGAACTCTTGGCAGTGCAGTGCCTTTTCGCACTTGACACCTGGCACATGGGTGCAAAGGGGCTTCTTGTGTGCCTCTTCAACCTGATTTGTGCAGGCAACTGTAAGTAGTTGCCCACTTAGACGCTAGATCCAATGCTGCATTGGCAGTTGCGACAGCACACCTCAGGCACGCAAGGATCTGCACTGCCAGTGTGGTGGCTGGGTGTGAATTTCACTGAGAGTCAAAAATTTAGTCAAAAGGAATTGCTTTGTACCTTCAAAGGTGGCAGAGGACATGCATCTACAACGTTAGTCTCATGGACTGTTCACGTACGAATTATGCCTGCAGTGGCCCAAAAGTATGGAGGACGTGTATATAAACAAGTCAAGGGGGTGGCTGGGTCACCGTGTCTTAATGCTGTACAAATCTGGTGAGGCTTGACGGCTCCTTTTTGTTGCAAACTTCGGTTTCCTTGTTGGATGGACTCACCATTTATGCAGTTGGTTTATTTGTGAAGCGGCGACGGCGGTTTAAAAAGCATGCTTCGGGAACATTGTTTGCAGCACTGCTGCACTCATGGTGTTGGCAAGGAAGGTCCCTGATTCCTGCAGCAGTCGAAAGAACAGTGATTTTTCATAATTTGGAGCAAACTGATTGAAATGTTGTTTCGCACAGACGGACACTAAATGCGACATACTTAAGTTGGGGCGTGCATGCGGCGAGCCGCTCCAGATTCCATTCCCTGGCAGTCCCCAAGCAGATCTGCTCGTTGTGAACCTCCGTGGCTTGTGTTTGCTTAAGACGCAGGTGTTAAGCATAGCCCTTGGCACCTTCCAAGAGGGGGCGGTGCCACTGTGTGATTCTGCATTTTCCCAAGCACTAAAGTATTAATTGCATTGCGTGTCAGGGCCGACGGTCGCATTGTGGAGTCTGAAGCTGTGCCTAGAGTACTACAAAGGTGCTTTGGGGAATCTTTTTGATGATCTGGAAAAGGACACACAGGGCGGCATCTCAGAATCGGAGGAAGCCAGGTGCGCAGCCCCTGCAGTAAGCAGGGATCTTCGTGCGGGGCGGTTGCGACTCGGATGCCCTGTGCCTTGTACGCCCACAGTTCACCGTCCAAATGGATCCTAGCTGCTGAAAGTTGGCCAGCAATGCCCTTGCCACAATTTGGTGCTCTTGGGAGCAGTCCCCATCCTCCCATTCAAGTGTCACATTTCATTGTGAATCCATTACCTGCTGGCCTGAGCTTCAGATTGTGACACAAGATGTGTGTTGAGAGGCAACGATTGGAAGGTGCAACGGAAGTGAGAGCAACGTTGCGTTCTGTTCCAGGAGCAATGTACTGACACAGGCGAAGTTGCATTTTCACCTGTACCTGTTGAAGTATTGAATAATAGCAATCAGCACAGGGGGCTGCTGCTACAGAAAACTGCCACTCACCCCCAGGATTCTGTAGAACATCTCAAACGAACGTGCCATTGCACAGTCCACTGCACATGTGCTGAAGTCCTCCGGATTGGCTGAAAATCCTCACAAGCAACGTGAAAAATCGACACACTGGTCATGTCACGTATCTCTGCTGAACTCCGACAGCTAAACGGCGTCCCTCTGCTATCGGTCTGCAATGGCCTCACAACAATTGGCAAGTCCTCCGGATTCACTTTCGTTTGCGCTGCCAGCACAGCATCGCAACAGTGCACTTGACGGAAGGGCTCGTCACTGACGGAGGCGTGGGGCTCCCCTGTGGCGGTTTTTTTCTTCTTTTCTTTTTCTTTCTTCTTCTTTTTGTGTGACGGGCGTCCTGCGCGCTGTGACAGCAGCAGCAGCCCCACCTCCTGGGAACCTCTCCTGCAGCCCTTGTTCTTGAAGAGCCTGTGGACGCTTCTGGAGCTGCAGTGGGAAAGGGCGTCGTTCCTGTCATGCGGGGGGACGTCAGGCGGTGACTGCGTGTTGAAGAGATACGTGTGCGATGGGAAGTGGACCTGCAAGGACGCGAGCAGGGACGCGGCAGGTGTGTGGAACGCGTTGCCTCTGTCCACTGCCTGCTGGGCGGCTTGGAGTGGCAACGCTAATTCCGTCGATGATGCTGTATTGATGTACTGGTGTACTGTATTGATGTATTTTGTCGATGGTGCTGCACTGGTGCTGTATTGATATGATGTAACTGGTGCTGTACACTGCTGCGTATTTTTGCGTATTTGTGCGTTCTTGTGCATTTCGTGCGTATGTGTGCGCCACTGACATCATAGGTCTACGTTTGTTACATTTTGAGAAATTGGCAAACCGTCTTTCGCCTGCCAGCCGTTACCACATGCTGCTCATCAACGCAAGTACCGAACCCCGGCAAGTTCACTTTTCTTAATGACAAAGGTGATTGTGTCGACGAAAGAAAAGCTCGTGATGCTCAACCCACTGCAGCTGCGAAATGAAGACTTGCCGAGCCGAATTTGTTGCCGCACTCTACGGGCGTGCGAGTGGGATTCGCGCCGTACTATGTTTAGCTCCACCGCATAGCGACGCAACATTTTGCCCCTTTCTGCCGAGCGACGGAAGTGTGGAAACGACGCTTCCTTGGAAATTCGCCGAGCAGAATTTGGTTAGATTGGCGATTATACAGCTTCCGACGCATTGGGCAACAGCCTGCGCATGTGCGCCACCGACCTATCCAGGCCACGCTTGCGCATTGTGGGGATAGGCACATGCAGAATGGGTGCAGGTCTGCAGGCAGGTCGGTGGTGTAGGCGTCTTTGTTGGTGGACAATAGTCGGGCTTCGGTTGCATCCTACCGCGGCTGTTCGCTTTCTTCCTCTCCCGGCCTACCAACGCCATCAACCGGGATGCCTGGGATGCCTGCCTAACGCCAACAACGTCGTTTGAATAAAGTGCGGTACAACACAGCAACACACAGTACTATGTCTTGTACCTTTCCAAACCACTGTCCCAATGCGCCTGTGCGCCTGCGGAGTGCCAATGCGGTGTTGTGACGTTTCTTGGCACCCTTTCGGGCAAGATGCCCAGTAGAGAAGTGTCGACGCGTTGTGTGGAAGACGAAAAGGTCTTAAACATTGTGAAATTTGCATTGCAAGTCAATGAAGAAGAAGTCTTCCAGGAAATAAACAGCTAGCGCTGCGGCGATTGTAGAGCGTGGAAAATGGGGTGCTTGAAGGGATGGCAGGCGATGGGGACACCCCTGGAGGCTGTCAATTCAGGCATTAGGGTTCCTCCAAGAAGTTTGAACGCTTGAGGGAGGCTTTCCAACGAATTGTGACTTGCTTGCCGCCGACCGGTGTCGGTTCAACCCTCTTTTTGGCGTTTGTCCATTTTGTGGCAACTGCGTAACCTCTCAGAGCCACTGGCCTGGTGCCCACCAGCATCCCCTGAGTCAATTCAACGGCAAGAGCGCCAAAATCGGCACTTTTTCGTACCTGACAATGCGCGCTTTCATTGTCGGCGACTTGAATAGTACCTCTGTGCCTGCTTCACCTGCACTTCCGTTTTATGCACTTTTGGTTGGCCCGTCCACAGGGGAGGACTGCGGCTGGCAGGAGCACCAATTCGGCGTGTTTCTTGCCATGAACGACATTCCGTCGGCGCCCGAAATTTCCGCCACCCTGGCTCACGCTCGAAGTCAGAAGGACCTCCCCCAAAGCCCCTCAAAAGCGGAGCTGCTGCACTTTCTGAGGACGAGGTTCCAACACATTTCACCGCAGGGGGCGGTCGTCTTGGCGAAGTGCCGCGTGTAGATGGGCTCTTTCTCGCGCGAGTGATTGGGAGTGGAAGTGAGCGACGCTTGGAAACAATTCTTCCAGCACGTACAGGGCTCTGTGGAACGCGGTTTGTGAGTGTAGGGGGCGCTTAGAGCGTCAAGAGCTGTCAGCAGCTGAATTCAGGCGTCAGCGCGGCGCACATAGTGTAGGTGAAATGGCGCGAGGGGCCGGGAGGACCAGAATGAGGCATCGCTTCGAAGAGGACGGAATTTCACATCGTCCGAGGCGGTTACTTGGGGCCTTGACATAGTTCATTCTGTAGCCGTGTTAAGTGTAGTCAAGGTTCATTTTGGCGGCACGGAGTCCCATGGAATGAGCGTGAGCATGCAAAGTGCTGGGAACGTTGCGCCCGCCTTGCCACCCGGCGACGAGCACATGGCACGGTTCGCATTATGAAGATCGTGCGAGATCCACTCGTTTGCTGCAATTTGGCCAAATTGTCCTCGCATCGATGAGGCTATGTATGGTGAGGCCGCACGGTTCATGCTCTCCCGAAGCGTTCATCCAATGAGAGCTCAGAAGCTCAGTTGGGGTCGTCTTCGTTTCAGTCTATTGGTGCCCGACCGGCTGCGCTCGCGTCACACTGGCCTGCTCAGGGCTCAAGCTCAAGTTTCGCCCCAAATGTTTTGAGCTGCAAGTTTTCAACCGAATCGTAGTCCCTAACGATCACAGGATCGGGATAACATTCCGCATGCCCGCCATTTCGTTAACGAATGACTAAATTGCCCCAGCTGCCGTCTCAGGACGATGCTTCCACCCCGCCCTCCCCGGCCCATCGCTGTGGCCCAGAGGGCCCAGCGCGACGACACCATGTTCTTGTCCACTTCATTTGGGCGCGCGGAATTCTCCATCAAACAGACCCTCGCAGACATTGCCACACAGCTCGTGCAGCTCTGCAAGGCGCCCCAAACGCGGCATCTTAGACACGTCAGCAGTCCTGTTCCGCTGCTGGTGACGAGGGTTCGATGTACAACAGCGGGGTCTCTGCAATTCGATGCAGCACGTTCGGCCAACCGCTCTCTGGCAGGAGCAATGCGGCAATACAAGAAATGCAACAATATTTGATATTCATTCAATAAACATTCATACAATAATACTCGTTTAACAAGCAGGGAGGGTGAAAGCACGGGTGAAATGCAAATTTCCGAACAATGCGCCCAGGGCGAACAGAACAGAAGAGCAAGCAATTGACGATTCAATGACGATCGTCATGGACGCCGTTTCGCAGTTGACGATTCGATGACATTGACGAATGCCTACAGCGCGGGACATCACATGCAGCACATCGCTCTTTCGGCAGAGAAAGCCGTACCATGCGCGTGGCCGTCCAAGAGATCATCCAATATGAGATCCGCAACCGTTTCCGCGACCTGCAGAGCAGGCCAACGCCGCGGCGAATTGAGGCATAATCTGATTGCATTGAATATTGCACATTCTCGACCCTTTCTTATTGTCGACCATTAGGACTTCAGGTCTGTTAGCTGACATGAACGGAACTGCTCAAAATGCGAGTGGGAAATAAAACTCAACGATCCACTAAAGGCAACAGCATGGGCTGCAAGTCAAAGATTCAGGGGATCGCATTTGGGATCAGCTGAGAAATTCAGCTTGAGATCAGTTCGGACTTCTGCCTGCCGTCGCCTTGGCGGGGCTAGATAAGTGCATTGTTACTTGTGATAAACGCGCTGAGTTCGTTTGCACTTTAGGTCCGCAGGACGGCCGCCATGACAATCTTTACATCCGAGGAAGCAGTCCAGCAAACCATCAACTGCGACACTCCAGTCCACCAATAGCTCGCTACATACAACCAAACCTTCCTTTCGGTCGATTGCTAGCGTTAAAATCTTGCATAGGAGGCAACCGGTCCGTTTCATAACCCTCCTCCTTTACGCCACAAGTACAGACAGAGTTTGCACGACCCATCGCCACGTCAGCATACCTGCACCTTGGACAGTTTAATTCCACCGTGCAGTCGATCAGCCTCCTGCTGCATTGAAACATACTCATCACGCCCGCGCACCACCCTCTCCACCAGGTCTTCGTAAGCTGCCACTGCCTCCAACGGGCTCCCGTCGCTATGTCTGGTCCAACCACCAGCGCGATTATGCAAGACGTGCATCACTGACCCTTCTTTTGGGCTGTGCTGAAGGGCTCCATCACCATCCCCCATCTGACCAACGCCTCCTGTTGAAGGTAACCGATCACCTGATTGAAAGTGCTGGCTGCTGGGACCCATGCTGGGGCCAACGGCGCTATGCGTCTTGAGCGTTGTGCCACGGGCATCGTGGCGTAATGGAGAGCTAGCGACATACTTCTGCCTTTCCAAACCACTGGTGCCTCTGCAAGAGTCCTTGCCGGATCCAGGTTTGCCTTGTGGCCTATCGTGAGACATCCGATTGCGCCTGCAAAAACGACAGCCCCGTTTGGTCGTTATGCCTTTTTATTGTCAAGAAAGAATCCATGAAAGTTGGACAACAGAGGAATTTCTGTCAAACAAACTAGAAAGAAAGGATTGAAGAAGGATTGATCAACAAGTAATAAATGAAGAAACTAGTGAACAAATCGGTCAATCAATCAGTGAGGCACTGATGGTCAATCAAACCATACAACAAAATTATTGACTATGCATGACCAACGCCGTGATTGCAGATGCAAAATTAGTGTGTGCGTATCCAACAGCAGATTCCCATCTTTAACAATTTTCATCCATTGAAAAATTCCCTTCTTCCTTGGTTGTGTGCTGCACACATTCTTGACGCCATTATTAAAGAAAGGTACCATTTGCACCAACTTGCCATTCGTGTTGCACTGGCAAACTTCTGCTAAACCTACCGCACCATGGAAACAGCCTCACAGAGTCATCGCTCAAGACAAGTATCTGCCCATGCATGAATTGCTCTCTATTCTATGAAGAGACAACCATAAGAATGAACCTGTCAGAGCGCCTCACCTGGCATCCCTGAGACGACTTGGATACACCTGCATTTCAGCAGTGTCTTGGCCATCTGCACTGTCAAGCATCGACATGTCATCCACCCGACTCCCATCACGAATGCTGTGCGGCCTTGTCTCCTCCCCATTGCCACAATCTGAACTCCCAATGCCCAAGACGCCATCACTTTCCACAACACCGCCACCACCGCCGCTCATCCCTCCCCAGGATCGGGAGAACATCCCACCACCACCCAGCTGCATCTTGGCTTCCATCATCTTCATCCAATCCCCCATTTGCTTTTCCATGCCTACCAGCCATCTGCCAAGGAAATCGAAGGGAGCTTCCCCATCGCCCCGAGCTCGCGGGTCTGCTATGGGCTGCTGACGCCCCTGGTTTCCAGTGCCTTCCAATCTGCCCCGGCGGTTCAGAGATCGCCTGGAAAATGGGATACTTGCAAGCCGGGTTGAATTCTTGTGGTTTGTGCTACTCCCAATTGTTCGGCGGCCCTTGTCCAGATGTCCAGGCACTGCACAGCCATCATCGCTTTGCAATGCACCAACTGGTGCGCATGCAAGGAATCCACATGCAAGGGGACAAACTTTGCAGCGACAACTACTGTACTTGAGAACACTCATAGCACTCCACTCGATTGGCTGCTCAACACAATCCAGGCCCAAGTGCAAGCTGGTCCAAACTGCTGAGGTTGGAAGTCAGGAGCTTGCCAAGTAGTAAGCCAGGGGATGAATTGCTACCTATGTTCATGCTCCACATGGGCTATAGTTCACCAATGCTCATAGCCATAAAGACAGCCAGCACTAGCTGATATGCAATTGAAAATGACCAACTTCCTCTCTTTGCAAAAGCGCCTTGGAAAGGCAGCACTCCATTGGTAATGAGTTTTTGAGTCAAACTGCAAGCCTGCAAGCAGACATTCATCCGAGGACACATGTCTGTGCCCGGCCAAGTTCTGTGACACTATTCTATCAACATACATACCTCCAAAAAAAGGAGAAGTTGAGAACCCAACACACCCTGGTGTGGGCGAGGGCGCTGACTGGACATTCTTGACAATGCAGTCACTGAGAATTTAAGCAGCACCAAGCACATTGGCCTACCTTTGCCTCGCCATGTTGCTCCACGGGGAGCATTTCTACTCTGTGTAATGCGATTGTCAATAATGGTGCTGTCATCCCACGGCGGAAGCCCACGCTGACGACGCTGCCTTTTTTTTGGTGAAGCAGTGCCACTTGGCTGGTGCTCGTGCATATCCCACTCAAATACTGTTTGCTGTCCCCGGGCCACCACAAGTGGCGTTGTGCTCTTTAGCCCTTGCGGCTGCCTGTGGATCGAATGGTCACTGGGCTTGCCCACTGGCACAGCCAGAGACCCTGAAGGGTCATCCATTATTTGTGTGAATTAGGGTACAAGGACCATCATGGCTTACATGATATCAATATGAGACAGTCACCAGGCACAAAGTGATACATGGAGTGGCACCTTAGGAATGGCCAATGGAGAAGAAGCAATAGCTTTTTGTTGGTTATGCACTTGTAATTCCCTCCAAAGTGCAGGGGTGCCTTTTACACTGTGAAAGTGAGTCACAGAAAGTCTGGGGAGTGCAGCCTGAACAAAACTCCATGCCCTGCAAGTCGTGCTGCAGAATGTCGACACGTGAGTGCGACGATCCAAACCATAATCTGCGGCATTTGGATACCACTCAGACAGTTCCTGGGCACACAAAGCCAGAAGATGGCCCCTTACACATAGCTTGTTTCCTTTCTCCCTAGATGCAGCAAGACCACAACTGCACAGAACATTACCCCAACTGTGCCACCACAAGTCGAGCATTTCGGATTTCAGTTTCGAGTTGATGAACTTGGAGCTAGTATTGGGGACGTCCTGCGAGAGGGCATATGCCCTCTCATCGCTGGGAAGGTGCAAGTACAGCACAAACTCACTTTCCAACAAATGAATAAAGGAATCACACAAGTGGAGCTCACCACAATTTCCTGATTGTTGGGGAAGTGCTCCACTGTCGTTTGGGCTGCAGGACAGCTGGGTATGTGCTAGATGGCCCCCAAGCACGGCAAACACCTCGCCCAGCCTCACAATCGCCTCTCCATCCAGTCCCCCTGCCTTTCTGCATCCCCTGACCCAATTCTTCAATGCGGCCCTGAGGGCATCTTTCACAACCGTCTGGCCAAGCACGCCACCACTGCTTGCCATCTTCAACAGATGCCAGAGTTCAGAAGAAGGGCCAGGCCCGTATTTCAATGGGATGATGCCTGTCCTTGCTGACAGCAGGCCAGTGCCCAACTCCACTGCCCTATTTTCTTGCAAAGACCTTAAAGAATCAGCAGTCAGGGTGGCTGCTCCATCTTGTTGCCCAGCAGTGGGTTCAGAAGTGTGTCGATCGACATCGCGTGTCTTCAACTGGACATGTGTATCCTGAAGCTGGATATCTGTCCCCTCTTCTTGTGCATTCTTTGGCTCAGCAGGTTTCCTGAAACTGTCGCTAGTGCAGCCAGATTGTTGCCTTGTCAATCCACCATCTTCTGCGCCCTCTGCCAAAATCTGGTTGTTACAAGACTTATCAGGGATGGGGCACTGATCTCTGAAAGACACTGCCTCCACTGGTACTGCATCCAGCGAAGAGGCCCCACCCTCATGTCTGTGGCCAGGATGAAGGCTTGGTGCAAACATTCCTCCTGCAGTTTTCACTTCGCATGTTCTCTGGCTCTTGGATGCAGTATCGGCCACTGCCCTGCCATCGCCGACGTTCTGCGCATTCAGGCATAAACGAACCTCTCCACAACCAACCGCGGGCACCTCCTCCCCCTGTGAGCCAAGCTTTGACGCCAACCGACTCAAGGCTCGTGCCTGGTCACTGATCTGCTGCGACTGCCATTGCACAACTTCCTCCAAGCTCAATGTCTTTGCGGCCAGGTCCCTGACCATGCCTCCCCCACTGTAGGCACTGCAAATATCACAGCCCCTCATAGCCGCAGCCATCTCAGGGGGATGGCGGCACTTTGGCCCCCCTGATCCATCCGCACTGTGATCGCCCTCATACAGGGCGTCTGGCAATGCCGTCTCCATTCTCAGTCTTGCGAGTGCCTTGGCTGCTGCCAGCCTCTGGGCGGTGTCGGTATCAGTGATGTTCATAGGCGCGCCATTGGCAGAGTGGGATTTCACTCGTGGGCTGGCTGGGCTGACCCATTCAGGGCGTTCCTGGAGTGAGAGGGGGCGTCCCTGCAGGACACCATAACACTGATGAGCACAGCCAAATACTTCGAATAGTCTCTTTTCATTCCTCTGTGTGTGTGTGTGTGTCTGTGAAGCTGTCAAAATTGTTTACAGGAATTGCCAAGATGCAAAAATGTTGTGAAGCTCAGTTGCAACAGCTTAATCCTTTGTACCTGCAGTGTTTGTGGCACTACATTTCATGACACAGCTAGCTGTTAAGAATCCTAAAGTGAATGGGGTTTGGCACAAGCATCAACAATCCTTGCCAACTTCAGAGTATCACTTTGCATTGCGTAAATGTTTCACACTTTGCAGGTCTCCTCCTCACCCAGCCATCCCTTGGCAAATCAACCCCTCTGCTGCAATCAACGTATGCCTCTGGCTGCCTTGCAAAGCTTGTGTTGGCTTGCGGCAATGCCCTTGCAAACAGGCCATCATCTTCTGCTCCCTGTTATGCAACAATAATGGCCCATTCTTCACATGGTACAATTCTGCAAGTCAAAACAAATGGAGCAGTGCACAAATGGTCGTTACATGCATAAGATTGAAGATACAGTGCTCTCCTGAAAACAACCATGGGCAATGCTATGGATGGCAAAAAGGTAGCAAGGACATTTTCAATATGTCAGAAAATTTTGGCTGGTGATTTCACACTTTGTTCATCTGCTTTTCATTGTCTGTGGTATCTCAAGTCACTGTCCACATTAGCCACGATGCCCCTCTTCATCATTTTCGCAGCCACCATATTGTTTACACATCTGTTCGCAATGAGCAGGTTCACTAGCAGTGTGCACGTTCACGCCATTTCCGTCCTACAAGTGGGAACTATCAAACTAAAGAGTCTAGACTGCTATTGCAGCATAACTGAAGAAGCATTTACTCATGCTCTTTAAATAACATGAAAAGATCTTTTTCATGGGGGTCGACGACATGAGCAAATAGTCTGAAACAGTGAAAATCAATCACCTTGCTCTGCCCCAACTTTGGTGCCAGCAGTTTGCTTGAAAACCCACCACTACTCCCTCGTTGAGTTGCCAAGGTTGTTGTACTGCCTGACACAGGGATCTGCTCTGCACAAACAGCACATGCCAAGCATTCTCAAGGCTGTTCATGCACTGGTTTCACACAGTCGCTTCTTTCAAACACCTCCAGTGCCATACTCGAGTCTGAAAATTTATCTTGTCTAGGCAAGTCAGTGGCATTTGTTCAAAGTTTCAACCACAAGGCAGAAGTGTTGAACTCCTGCTCTTGGCATTATTAGTGCACTTGCGATGACAGAATCCACCTCACAAGCTGTGCACAGGGGCTTCTTTTAGTAGTCAGGCGTCAGATAGGAATGCATGCCAGCCACATCCTCATGCTATATGGGGTGTGTCAGACGGCATGGTTTGAAGAGACGATGGCCAGTGGAATAGCCGGTCCAGTAGCTTGATGTCTGATGCAAGCATGAATAAGCGCAATTTCGCCATGGGGGCAAAAACGGCCTACCCTCAACAGGATGGGTGAAGAACACTGGTGTGAAGCCAGTCAGCTCCTCGCCAATGCTGCATTCAAAGGCAGGCAGTCAATGCCAGCTTGCACAGATGATTGGTTTTTGCCATATTTCATATACGCTTGGCACAAACAAGGGACTGTGGCACCATGAAACAGTTAGAAATTGTTGAGTGTTTCATATGTGCAGAGGAACATAATCTCCTTCAAATGGTATGACAGTGCTGTGCTGGAGGTTGGGCAGCTGTGTTCCTTGGAATGTGATGGACTATAGCATACTAATCTGCTGTATATGGTTCCGTAGTTAGCAACAGATCACGCGTGATTGGCATATTTGCAAGAGCGCAGTATGATCTGAGATCGTTGCTGAGGGCTGTCTGGGACTCCGATCCAAACATCCTTCAACAAAGCCAATCTGTTCTATTTCAAGTGCAGAGCACGGCAGGACACGGAATGTGCGTTTTGGGCCTGATAGCTGCAAAATCCAGCAGCATGCCCCACTTTTTTCACCACTGGCGATTGGCCATCTTGGCAGGAATGTATCAGCAGAGAACATACGGAAATTCAACCAGCACAACACAGTGGCAAAATGCAATCTTCCAGTGGCAAGCCTCCATGCACTCTGATTGACAACAACAATAACCAATTCTCTTCTTTCATGCTGGGGTTTGCAGAATTGCAATTGAAGCGAGATCGATATACAGATCTCAAAATGATATGTGGATTGACCATGTTTGAGCTGACATGCAAGTAACATTCCGTAAAAGCCATTTCTGAAGAGCCTGAAAAGTAAATGCCCATTACCCCCATCCTCACTTTGCTTCTTGCCCGCTGGTCTGTAATGCCTCCTCTCCTACTGGGCACTGCCATCTGTCACCCAGAAGATCGCCACAGTAGTCTGACGGCCTGTATACTGGAGTGTTGTGTGACTCCATCTCCAGCTCCACCTGCTGTCCACAATCTCTTGTCTCCACGGGATGGTCTTCTCCACTGTGGCTCCCTTGCGCTTGTCCTGTGGCCTCCACGAGCTTCCCCCTGACCCACTGGACGTAGTCTACGGATGCTGTGTCCGTAACACAACAAGATCAGCATAACGAACAGTGCATTGTTTTTCGCAGCACCAGGTGAACAAGTGCAGAGTGCTGTGCCTGTTGTGCTGTGCTTCAGAACAGTGCTGTACACTTTTAGATCCACCAATTTCAGCCAAATCCAGGTTTTGCTGCCCATTACGTGCACACTGGATGCTCATTGAATCACATGTTTATGGGCATCGAGAGCTAACCACCACTGAATAATCTGCTGTGCCATTTCGCTGCGCGCCTCCATCAGGCGCTTGCATTGTTTGTCCCTGCAGCCCCGCACCACACCAGCCAACCCAAGCCAGCTCCTGCTCATCCCCATTGTGCCAGATCCAGAATCGACAAAGCAGCTGTGCCCAACAGCAGACGTCCCCAATCTGACGGAACGCACCAGGCCTCTCAGCAAACAGGCAACCCGGCGGCCAGGCGCCCGGTGAGAGGAACGGACGGCGACGCGCATCCGCACGGGCCTCAAGTCCCCTTGGGCCGCGACTCGCAGGTGTGGTGGCCTCCTTCTCCACACACCCATACTGTTGCCAAGTCTCAGGTTCGCCACACCTCTGCCTACGTGGAATCCCATGACTGCGCATTTTCTTGCAAACGCCGACGTTCATGCCGTTCCTCTGCTGCCGGAACAGCATCAGCGGCAGCAGAACACGGGACACGCGGCAATCGCGGCTTTTCACAATTCCCCACACCGTACCAAAACGAGACTGGCAGAGGCTCTCGACCACAAGGGGTTGCCCATTTTAGGACACGTTTCGTCTCAATGGGTAACACACTGTTCACCTTTGGATTCGTGCTGCTGTCTGTGGACCCATGTTCACAGTGTTCCTTGGTAATGTGGGGGGTCTTGCCAGTTGTTGCGAGTCATTGCAGACCGATAGCAGAGGGCGCTGTTTGACTATCTGAGTTCAGCAGAATCACGTGACGTGATCAGCGTGTCGATTTTTCACGTTGCCTGTCAGGATGTTCGTTCATTCACTCACCTTTGGATGCCTTGAGGCTGGCGTACTCCTTTGCGAGGCCCGCCAGGAGCGACGGGTCGGACAGGACGCTGACAGGGTCGACGCTCATGCCCGGCGGCGCGCGGCTCGGCCGTCGATCGCGGCCGAGGCGCAGCCTACGCGGCCCTCGGACGCAGCGGGGCCCCGGCGCGGGGAATCCGGACCTCCGGGGTTGTTCGCCAGGGAGGGGTTCGCTGCCATTGTACTTGGCGCACGGGGTGTAATGTGCAGCCAGCGTGGGCGCCAAAACCAGCAGAAGGAAGCTGGCGGATATCTGGGCCTCAGGGTAGCGCTTTCATCCTTCAAGGGGCCCCAAGGAACGAAGGAATGAAGGAATGAAATTCAGCCAACGTGAAAAATCGACACACTG
Organism: Ostreobium quekettii; assembly: GCA_905146915.1. NCBI lineage: Eukaryota > Viridiplantae > Chlorophyta > Ulvophyceae > Bryopsidales > Ostreobiaceae > Ostreobium > Ostreobium quekettii. Next base: position 131,515 of record CAJHUC010000453.1, on the reverse strand, counting down.
GTGATGTCACGTGTCCCCGCTGAACTCAGGTAGTCAAATATCGTCCCTCTGCTGGCGGTCTGGCCCAAAGGAACAGCGGGAAAGCAGACATCTCACGGAGATATTTCATCGCTCACCATCACATATTTTAACATAACAAGGCAAGGAGGCAGCCGTCAGTTTCTTGTTTTGCCCAACCAAAGCGGTGTCCATAATCAGTTCACTGAAATCTAATGTACAACGCAAAATAGATATTTCCGATGTGGATATGTTTCAGTGGTGGAAAGTGTCCCATGTTGGGTGCAGCGGACCAGGGCCAAGGTGTTGAGCGCACGGCTGCCGCTCGTGGAGCTGGGCTGTCGGCCTGGCGTGGCCCCGCCTTATCCGTTTTCGCCGCGCGCTCCGCATCGATTGTTGTTGTTGTTGAATACCCCGGCGTCATCAGCCTGCAGCAAAAGCGCGCCGCCCAACCCTCACCAATCGTCCTTGGTCATCCACCGCTCATGGGCGCCAAGTCGGCGATGCCGAGGGCGCGGGGCGCCAGCTGTCGGCACCACCGGCGATCCCAGTCGCCAACTGCTACGAACAGGAGACAGCTCCAACTGCTCCTTCAGTGTTGTGGCTAGGGGGGCTCGCAGCGGTCTCAATGTTCAGCATGTTTGGGTTGCAGTTGACCATGGGCAAAGATCGAGGCGACCGCTGAGCGCCGACTGATGAGGAGGCCAGCAAGGGGCGCCCAAAGCGCCTTGGTGTGGTGCGGTGGGCGGAGGCACAGGGGACGAGATGGGATCCATGGACCCGCGGGCCCGCGTACCCAGTGCGTATGCGACGTAAAGTACTGCAGCCTGGGTTGGTGTCTTGCTGTATTCAAGTACATGACAACAAACCCTTGCAACTTTGCGCCCCCCACGCTTCGCAACAGAGACCATGCTCAAAATGGCCGGATTACCACCCACCCAAACCCATCGGCATTTCAGATCTGGAGCAGGTGCTTTTGCTTGAAACAAGGGTGCGTGGGTGCAGCTGTGAGCAGACAGCCGCCACACACACTGCAGTGATCTTCTCCTGGCATGAAAGATGCCACTCTTCGCAGCAATCAGCGATGTGAGCTGCTCCCAACACACCGTTAATTTCCAGCATCGTCGATTCCTGTGGTCAGCCAATCCCCCCCCAAACACTGCAGCGGTCGGCTGTCAACCTCACAACAGGGTGTTGCTGCGAAAACCAACGCCAGCCATTCGCAGACGTGTTCCTGAAATGCGGTGGCCCCCAACAGGTGCGGGGCTGCGCTGCCTTAAGGCTCTACCCAAGGCAATGCGCCACAGCAGCCACCCAAGCACCTTGTCGTTTGGCACCGTTTTCCCCAACAGAAGGAGGTTGACCAACGGGGATATGAGCATGTGAACAATGGCACTGGCAAAAAGGCATTTTTTGCATTGGTTCCGGGATGTTGCTCCGGTGGCCAATATTCCCAACATGGTACTAGGAAGGGTTCGAAGTCCTGAGTGTGCCCGTGGCATGGGATAGTCCCCGTTGTCGCTGTCTCTGTTGAGTCAGCGCTTGGTCGCTGCTTCGACAGCCAGCATTCCCAAAGGGAATTAGGAGGCATTCGATCCCTGAATGTGCTCAGGGCGGTGTCATAGTCCCAGTTGGCGTAGTTGCTCTTGTCCCCAACGGCGAGTCCGCTCTGCTCAGTCGCTTTTCCCGAATAGAATCTTCTTCAGGGAGTAGCCATCCCCAGCCACTCGCGCTTTGGCCCTCCTCTGGCCGAACTTCATGAGGAACCACCACATCAGCGATGGGCAGTATCGCATGGCATAGGCTGCACCACAAGTCAAGGGCAGAAATCATCAATTGCCACTGAGAAGATTTGGTTTGGGCATGGCTACAGCATGACTCAATCAGGGAATGGTATTCTCCCCAAAGCAGGGGGTGGTATTCTGTGTTACAGATGCAATAGATATTTACAATGCAGAGGCGCAATGCAAAAATCTCTGTAGCAATACTATACCAGTAGTAATTGTTGCTCCCCTCAACCCCACCCCACCGCCATTCCCACTCCACCCCTCCTGATAACAGCACCCTCCAAACTGGGCAACAGATGCTATGCTCGAGAACCATGAAAACGCAGTGTGGCCATGTTGCATCATGGCTTTCCAAAGTCATATGCCATCTTTGCTATGAGAATGTGCCCACACCACACCACATCCAGGAGGCCGTGACACTCTGTCATACTACCAGTATATGACAGCACATTGCAGCACAACAGAGTACAGCATAGCACAGTGAACGAAGCTGTACCACAGAACAGTGCAGGACAGTACGCAGTACGACCGCCATCGACTAATAGGTGCAAGGGTTCTGCCCTAATAAATGCTTGTGTCCTAACAAACGGAGTCTAGAAAATTAGTCAACAAGGTTAGCAATACCAGTACCGTTGGCTTTTAAAGCTTCCACATCGGAAAATTTTATTGACATGCGTCTTGCTCTGCATTTTGGTTTCAGAGTGGCACTTCTATTTTTTAGCTGCACCGGAAATTTTCTATGAAATGAGAGTTGTCTATTTTAATGTTTTCTCCAACAAAAAGGCCATGCATTACGTTACCATGCAGAAGGGTTTAATAACCAGCGGTACAGTGCTTCGGATGGATGCAAACGTCAGAAAGAAGCAAATGCCTTGTATTTGAAGACAAGCAGCACATTCGCACAGCCGACGCCAAGTTTCATCTGGCCATTGTGGGAGTCTGCCAGGGACCGGCCTGTCGTCAGCTACTCACGATACAGCAAAGTCGGATGTTTGGCTATCCAGCACTCCAGCACATGATAGTATCCAGCTGTCGCAACCAGTTCTGCGACCCTGTCTGCTGGCACAGCACTGCCGCTGGGTCTCAAGTTGTCTTGCTGCAGACCATCGGAACCAAAGAGGACACGTGGGGACTCGCCTTCCCCAGGGCCAATGGGGCCCGGGCAACAGATCGTTACACCAACCGGACTGGTGATACAACACAGCACAGATGAGTGTCAGTGAGAACGCACTTCAGCCGCATAAGCATTTGCAGGGCAACACAGCGTCCTTGTGCCTTGCTTGCAATATCAGTGTGTGTTTGCTCCCTGTTGGTACGACCTGTGGTGGAAATTGACTCTCAGCAAGTTGCAGGTGGTTTACATTATAGGCCTCAGTGCTTTTAGAGAGATCAGATGCATGCCTGACATTGCCTTGCAAGTGCAAGGGATGCGTCTTGACATTCTTCGACAAGGGCAATCAAAGGATGCACAGCCTGTTGGCACGTAGCACCTCAAAAAAGCACAAATGGCAGCTAAGAAGACATGAAGGAACATCACCGCCCATGATAAACATATGCCCCACAAAAGACTTTGACTGACAGCTAAACCTCCGATGTAAAATGGACTGGACAGCTTTTACCCTTGCACTGTGAAATTTTGGTTTGAACACTTTTGCCACCACATGGATTAACACTGCCCTTGCACCCCCAAGACAGTGAAAACGATGAGCAGCCCATACCTGTACCTACAAATCGTTTTGGCACTGTTTCCGCAGAGGATTCAGGATGATATCCAATGTCATTTTGCGGGTGCATCTGTTCTTCCTTTTTGTGGATGTGTATTATACCTGTCTAGTGTTATAATGTCAAGAACAGAAAATCCACAAGGAATCTTCCCCTTTTCAGTCCATGGCATTGCCAGAATCTGTAGCATGCCTGCTTTTTGGCATCTTACCTGTCAGCCAGTTCAGATGCCAGAGCACCAAAGTAGCCATTGAGTGCAAATTTCGATCCTGTCATGGCATACAAACTATCACATAGACATTTGTGAAATTTGCAAGGCGATACCAGCTTGGAGCATTCCCAGCACTGTTTGTAGGCGAGCCAGTTCAGCTAACATCCACAACGTGTGGAGTTCTGAAACTGCAAGCAGTCTGTAGTTTGTAATTGCAACAACTTTTGAGAGACAAGCGTGGGCAGTCACTGCATCAACATGATCAAGCCTCTATCACCCAATTGGACAGCCACCATAATCGAGTCTCCCCTTAGTTCCTTTTTCCAAGTCAGTGGCTGTTGGTTCTCAAACCTCAGGACAAACCTGTCAGTGCGGTTCCCAAATGCTGGAATGTGACGTCACCTGACAAGAAAAAAATCCAGCCCCAGAAACTGGGGCATACCCACACTGGCTGATGGTGACCCTCACCTGAATACACAGTCTGCCCTGGTGTTGGGATCTTTGCAGCAAGGCTGGATACAACGATGAAGCGGCCTCTCTTCTGCTCCATCATTTTTGGCAGAGCAAGCTGAGTGAGGACGATGGGCCCAACGGTGTTGGTGCGGAAGATCGGTTCCACAATTTCTGCGCGATTGCTCACAGCCAGCCCAGATTGACCAACCCCTACAAGGACAGGATCAAGTGCACATGCAGCCTGCTCAGTAAAATCTGTTGTTTTGCGAAGAACATGGGATGCAGGCATTATCTTGGGTTTCACATGCGATGCACTGACTCATCTCTGTGTGTACGTTTTGGTATGTGTTCCTGTCAGAGTACTACAGGGCTATCACTTCCCTCCTTTGGATTCTTTTCATTGCTTCAAATGGAAAATAAGGGCCCCAATCAGGAGTCGAGAATCGAGTTTGGGCGTGCTGGAGTTGTGCTAGCAAGGGATGCATGCACAAGATTTCCTTCTGTCGATGCTCCTTGTTCTCTGACCAGCAAAACAACGGCGTGGGAGTGCCCACTCGCCTGCGTTGTGAACTATGTAGTCCACTCCAGCACCTCCGAAGGCTGCAAAAGCGCTGTCCACGGCTTTGCTCAGCGCCTCGGCGCTGTCGCTGAGGTCAACCGGCAGGAGCACCGCGTCCGCCGCGTGGCTCCCTTCGCAGGCGGCCTTCACTTTCTGCACAAGCGGACGGCAGAATTCCCTTCGACAACAGTCGCCATTGCGGGAGAGAGCCATGCCCAAGCACTTTGGAGGCGATGGCGGTCAAAGACGAACTGCCATTGCCGTGTGTCGCCAAGGCACAATGCCCCATGCCTGGGCAGCGGATGCCGCAACTGCCAAGGGACCCCAAAGAAACATGTGACCCCGGCCTTGGGTGCAGACCATCGCGGGCGCAGCTCCGTAGCAGAGTGTCCCGTGACGGCGTTTGCCGAAACAGGGTGTCCTGTGCCAGTGCCAAAGGGCCCGGGATAGAAACAACGCATGCCCCGCATCGCAGGCAAGCCCTGGCAGATTGAGCAGCGCTACGCTCAAGGGCTCTCGCCCCCGACCTCCTCTGTGTTTATGCGCGGACCCCTGGCAGCGTCGACACTGTCTTAATCTGCGCTTCATCGTCCCCTCCGCACCTCCAGGGCCTCTATCTTCCTCGACGACAGGATCAGCTTGGCCCCCTGGCGCGCGTAGTACCTCGCCAGGGCCAGGCCCAACCCCCTGCTGGCGCCCGTTATCCACACCACCCTCCCGTCGAGCGCCCCCTCCCGCAGCCTGCCCAGCAGCAGGAGCCCAACGTTCGCATCCCCGCGCAGGAACAGCGCCAGCCTCCTCCCCACATACAGCGCAACGTACAGCGCCACCGGAAACCAAACGGCCGGCGGCAGAAACATCGCAATTGACGAATGGACAGTCAAGGCCTGCAGCTTTGCGCCAGCCTTGGGTGGCCTGCAAGAAGGCCTGTATGAGCCCACAAGAGGGTGGAGGCCTCTTCGAAGTCCCCTACAAAACAACAGATCTGCACCAGCCTTGGTTGGCTGGACGCCTTCAAGTCGGTGGAGGCCTAAAACTCCCTCGCAACAGCTGTCTTGTCTCCCGGGTCCCAGCCCGGGGTGCAAGCACACCGCGGTGTGACAGGTCGGGCCCCCGGTGTGACAGGCCGGCAGGCGGTTCAGAGCCGCTCGGGGTTGAGCGGGAGGAGCCGGGGCGCGAGCAAGGTGGTGGGCAAGGCGCCCATGCGGGGCATCCGGGGGGGATTTCTGGCGGCTTTGGCGGGGGGAGGGGCGGGATTGGGTTGGAAGGGGGAGAGGAGAGCAGCAGAGTAGGTGCATAAGGGGATGCCAGGCCCGAAGGGACGAACCCCTTTTAAGGGGTTGAGGCTGAGGACGACGGGGGAGGGGGGTGCTATCGGATAGGGTGTGGTTGATTGGGGGATTGGAGTCTGGTCCGGTTCTGCAAGGGCCCGACACGATCGAGGATGGGCCGGTGGGCGCCGGGAGACGCCGGGGTGCGGGTGCCCGGTTTTGGCGAGTCTGGGGGAGGACTGGAGGAGGCGATCTCGAAGCCTGTTGGCGCCTTGGAGGCTCGGGCCCCTGACAACGAATGGGCCTTGAGGCCCTCCTCGGGGCGTGTTCCTGGCTGTACTGCTTTGAGAATATATTACTCCTCCTTGTTTGCTGAGATTCGGTTCTTATTCCGCTGACAAGGCCAGTCCCGGTGCGTGGATCAGTAGTTGGGGCTTAGGGTGTCCGAAAACAAGAATCGAATCTAAGCAAACAAGAACGGGGAGTAATTTTATGCCTACTGCTTTGCTGCGACTTCTTCAAGCGCCCGTCCAAAAATTCGCAGTTTGTTTTTTGGATTATTTGCTGTCTCTTGGATACGCCATGGCGCAAGGCGGATCACGTTGCCCGCAGCATCCTCGATCGGCACAGCTCTGTCTGGAAGCAGCAGGTGGCGGAACGTGTCGCATTGTGCAGAGAACTGGAAAAGGACATTTGCAACGGACTGCGGACAGCAAAAGGTGGCGCAACGCTTGTCCGGCCCCCTGTGTGCGACACCGACAAACGGCGAGCCAAGAAAGAGCGCACAACTACATTAGTTTACAGGTCGTCGACCAGTGGAGGCCCCAAGGAGCACTGTCAACCCAACTTTGGAGCACCCCGGCCCTTGACGCCTTGCAACATTCAGGCCACCAATGTCCGCCAGCGCCGCCATGTGCGTCTCCCTGATCATGTACAAGGGGGCGTTCTACTAGGTGTGCCACGCACAACCGCCAGGTCAAAGGAAAATCCCTTCCAACGAACTCGATGGCCACGGACAGGAGAGTCCTCGGCCACCTTGGAAGATTCAAAAAGGATCTCTACGTTCAGAAACAGCTACTTGTGTACATCCCCCCCGCCTGCGAAAAATGGACTTGCCGTTGCACAAAAAAAGCTAAAGAGCGAAACAACAGAGATGATAAGCTCGAAACCTGCAAGCTGGAAAACTGTAATAGGAGACAGGTTGTCCGCCCAGCTAGCTCCAGCCACCAACGCCTCACGAGCTTGATCTCGTGCAAGGCAGGCTGCTCGGACGTCCCATCGATGCTGCCCGCCGCCATGCAAATGTGTGGCCATGGAAACCATGTGCACACATCAGCCCTCCAGAACAAGAGTCCCACAACCCAAACACCTTCTGCAACTGTAGTATGACGCCAAGCGCCCTCCCTAGACAACAATATTCTGTTTGTTATCTTGCACTGACGAACCATCTTCCGATGCACCGACAATGGATTGGCACACGCCCATGGACAGCGGCCCCATGTGGTCTTCCAGCCGGTTGGCTTCTGGGTTGGGTTCGCCAGAGGGCAGGAAGGGTATGGGCTTGAGGGGCTCGGGGAGCATCATGACATCCACCCCGCAGTCGATGGCAACAGCTGACGCCACAGCTAGGACGTCTGGCTTGGAGGGGTAAGCCTGGACCATCAGACGTGCAACCTGAATGGGCTTCAGAACCTGCGGTCAACCCACCAGAGCCAGCAATGATCAACTCGTCATGTTCGTCCTTCACAAACACAAGCAGGCAGGCAGGCATTACAGAAGCATACAGCACCCTGCATTCCCCAATATGTGCAACTGGCTGAACAGTCAACATCGGCACTTGTAGCCTAAGAAACTGTGGACCAGTAAACCAGACAAGTGGGCCTGACAATATGGACAAACTGGGGGATTCGTGCACTCCGGGTCTTCAGCAGGATAATCAGTAAATATATAGACCATGTGGACTGGACACACTGTGTCATGGATAGAGCATCATATCGCAACGAAGCCAAGACCACTCCGAACTCACACAAAGTACCAAAGGAGTGAGTGCCTCACAGGACGAGCAAGCCCACGCAAGTTTGCCATGTGCTCCACTCCTACCTTCTTGATAACTGTGCCCACAAAGTCGAGCATGGCATTGTGCTCGGAACGCAAGATCTCCTTCAGGCGGACGACGGCCTGGTTAGCCTTCAGGTACTCCAGGTCTATCCTGTGGCCTACGGTGGAGCTGGGCAACGTCGTCTGGATCGTCATATTCAGCTGCCGTCGCTCCTCCACCAACTGCTGCAGCTTCTGTAGCAGCATCTTCCTCAAGGCTACGATCTCCTGCTTCTGTGTCTTGTTCATGTCAAGAGTGGTCATGACCGACTGCCAGCGTTTGAGCTCCTCCGTCTCGGACAGGTGGTACTGCCGTGTGGTCCAGATCTTGCAGGAAACTGGGTTGAGCACAGAGAATCGCATACATAGCATGCACTGCAGGGCCAACGACGAAGTCAGCACATACAAGTCAACAGAACCACACCCTTTGGAGCAATCAAACGGTTCCCAACAGGACGCAAGACCCAGCATGGGAAGCACAGGAACAGCAGGTGCCTGCAGCCAGGCAATTAGCAGAGGCAATTGCCAGGTACAGTTAACAATATACTAAAACCTTGATTCAAAAATATGCAGGTAGATATGCTTGTGAATGAACTGCAACACTTTGCAACAGATAGACAACAAGGCAACACCTTGATGCCTCACAAACTGAACACATTTTCGGTGGCAAGATGTCCAAAGAAGGTTGCTGCTCATCAACTTGTGAACCATGGTTCTCTCTCAATGTGCCACTCAGTCTGTGCTGCTGGCTCCTGGCACGATAGCAACTCACCACTTCATTTATGAGTCTTTCGATCCGTGCTTCCGCCTCACTACTGACGTTGGCATCCACCAAAACGGACGATATTTCAGTGACATAGTCCTGAATCGCACAGCACACTCACACACTCAGTCCAATGCAACCCCTACAGTGCACACTGCTCTGGCACAGCTGACAACATTTGTGCCAGCAAAAGGGATGCAAGGAATTTCAAACGCAGCTGTGGCCCACAGGCCAATGCAGGGGTGCCCACGACACATGCATAGATGCCATCGACTGTGCATATGCATGAACACTGCGCGATCACCTAGTGCCTTCCCACCTGCCAAATCTTTATGACTTCTTCCGGCGTCATCTTTTTCAGCATGTCAGCTGTTATTCGCATCTCAGTGCCCTTGTGCAACTCCGACAGCGTCAATGTTGTTCGTGGCACCATCAACCCTTCGCCATCAGCATCTGGGCCTGTATCCAGTATCTGCATTGCGAACCCAAAGGACAACAGCACTGTAAGCAAAGACAGTGCATGCTGAGCCCAGTCAGTCCCCAATCATGCAACACATGTTGCACATACAAACAGCCCCAGGAAATCCAGTCACATCCATCACAAGCACGGTGACTTCTGCTCAGCTTGCAAGTGATGGGGATCGTAAGGCAATTATTTGTCGTCAAAAGTATAGTTGACCACACAGGCCAATGCAGCCTGAGTTCCCTGCTTCACTGAAAGGATAGTGTGTTGTTCTTCAGTGTGGCAAAAGGCCAAGAACTTGTTCACTTCCAGAGTTTGTGAACAGTCAGCATGTTCACTGCGATCAGGACACCTCACTCTGAGGCGTCTTGCAATGGAAATCTGTGCTGATAGAACGCCACTGTGCAAAGATGAGGTGGCCATTGTCACCTTACTGCTCTCCTGCATGACCCTGATCTGCTCATCCCTCATCGCCAACACCTTCTGCAGGATGCCGTTCTGGCTCTGCAGCGAACCGTTTTCCAGCTGCAGGTTGTCCACAGTGGCCTTGAGGTCGCTGATCTCCTTGTGCAGTCCCTGCACCTTCGACTGAAGGACAACAGACATCGTCAAGATCGGCCTCGTGCCACCCAAACGGTCCAAACAGACACCTCCATTCCTGCAATGATTGCATCCGACCTGAATGGGGCGCCGCTGCTTTCTACATGGGAGGTCTCATGGTACAGAAACGGCACATCCAGACGTCACCTTGCCTCGATAGGATTGCCGCATCCTGCCCAAATATTGGGCTAACCTACAGAATCGCGCGCCAGGGAGAGAGGAGTTGGGGTAAGTAACACGCGCACAAGGCGCAACCCGCCGTAGCAGCACAGCTCCCAGGGCAGCTTGCGCCCCACGCGCGCGTCTGTCGTCTGCTGGACGCAAGGCACAAGCCATCCGCGCAACACGGCGGCGTCCATTCTGCAGCGCCGGCGCGCGCAGTCCCGTGCGCGCGCACCGCGCCTCTGCACACCCGAAAGCGCCGCGCCTTTCCGCCGCGCCCGCCCGCACCGTCCCAATGCCACGGCGGGCCCCGACCTTCCAGAAGCTTCTACGCCACCTTCATTCCCACGTTTCCACGTCCCGACTCAGCAAATCACCAGCAATCCACGCCCCGCACCAGCGCCCCACCTTCTGCCTCTCCCTGAACCGCCTCTGCGCCATCCTGTTCTTCTCCTGCATCACTTGCTGCTTCTTCTCCGCGGACCCCTCCACCTCGGGGTCCTCCACCTCCCTTCGCTTCCGCTGCCTCCCTCTGCCCTCCCCGCCCGATCCCGACTCCGAACCCCCCTCCCTCACCCCCTGGCCCCCATCCCCCTCCCCGGTGAACACAAACTGCTTCCCGTCCTGCATCCTTGGGCTCGCGATCCCACTCTTGGCGCCAAACATCGGCCCGGACCCGCTCCTGGCCGGCCCGCCGGCGATCTGGCCGTCCTGTATCCCCTTTGATGCCCTCATGTGCGGGGCTGGCCCGTCCGCCGGGCCGAACGCGCCCGCCTCGGGGATGGGGTTGTCGCCCAGGGACGCCAGGTAGCTCTGTAGGGCGTCGTCCATGTCAAGGTAGTCGTCCACGGCGTTGAAGGCGGGCTGCTGCTGCTGCTGCTGCTGCTGGTGGCCGAATCCCAGGCCGGGATCCGCGAACTTACCCTCCGCGGTGGGCTCGGAGCGCCAGCCCTCCTTGTCCATGAGCGCGCCGGGCGGCCCTGCATCGCGCAGCGGGGATTGTCGCGTTGAGGAGGATGGCAGACGGGTTGCAGAAGTGGGTGCAATGGGCATCGTCCAGACGACGCGAATGATGCGTCTTTTCCCCTCGGACGGATGTTTTCGAGTCGCCGAGCCCTGAGGGAGGATCGCGAACGGCGGGGTGCGCGGGGCGACGCTCCGGGGACCTGTAGATCGACCATTGGACGGCTGGACGAGCGTATTCGGCCATTCGGCCCCATTTGGAGCAAGCATCGCAGGGAAAGGGTCGGGCCGTATCAACGGACGCCGCCCTGCGCACCGCTGCCGATGCAGCGCGTAAGGCATGCGGCATGTGGCCCTGACAGCAAGGGTTTTTAGTTCCCCTGGGGCCAAAGGGGCGCGCGCACGCACGCACCCACGGCGCCACACTTCCAAACGGGCCGCGCGCCTTCCCCCGCAGGTCGATGGCTCGGCCGCTCAAGGCCCGCCGCTGCCGTCGCCAGGGCGCGACCCGCAGGCGGCAGTACGGGGCTGATGGAATCTCGCAACCCCGGCCCCAACTCGCCCTGCGCCGCTAACGACACGAAAACACGCAGATGAGATCCCCTCTCACCGCTCCGTGCGAAAGGCGCCCGCCTCCGCCTCAACTGCTCGCCCGGATCCTCCCAGGCGGCCGGGCCCCGATCAACGCCTCCCCGCTCCCCCAAGCCCACGGCCACCCGCACAGTAATCCACCCACGCAAACGCCGGCGCCCGCGGGATGCCGCACGCGATCTTTCCGCCAAAGATCGCCAAGGTTATGCCTGGTGGCACGGTGCTCCGCTCAAGCCCGGGGGGCCGAAACGCCGTGGGCAAGGCGGTGGCGACGCGCAAAGGTGCGCCAGTGCCGGGCGGGGAGGCGTAAGGCCGTGTCCCGCTTCGGGCGTGCGTGGACCTTGCGCACACGTTCGGTTCACGTAACGCTGACGGATGGCTGACGGACGCCGGGTACAGGGGCGGGAAACGGTACAAATGCGGCACCGCTCGTGCCATCGCTCACCGCGGCCGCGCATCGCTCACCGCTCGGGGCCAAAAGTGCGGCATGACGCAAAGGGCATTCCATGCAGGTGGGTACCCTGGGGATGGGGGAGTCATCAAAAGAGTGCCTGCTTGGCTTTCCAAGCCGCCGCCGGCGAAGGTTCTGGGGGCCGGGAATGCTGGCCAACAGCTGACAGACCTGCGGGCGCAAAAGATGGGCACGCATTTTGGAAGACACTACAACTGGTTGGATTGAGGGTTGAGGCCCCAAACATTATTTCTTTGGTGCTCCAACCCTCAACCCAACCGGTTGGGCACCGACACAAAAAAATGTGTGCGGGATCCTGGGCTTCTCGTGGCCGCGGCCGTGGACTGTTCGGTGTTCGTTCCCTGTGAGCATGATTTGCAGCACAAGGGGTGAGCTGGCCAAGGTGGCTTTTGTGGGCAACGCCAACTGAAGAGAGTGCCGCCCCCACCTGCCATCCAACATAACTGGTGTTGTCCATGCGTTCCCCCATGCGTTTCAGTTCGTTGGTCAAAGCGTGCAACAGCAACCCAACATCCATCCGAACATGTTCACATGCACATCAGGTGGATGACATACACACAACACCTGCACAGTGCAAGTGGCCCCACGTCAGCAACTGCCAGAACTGAAGTCCTGGGGTCTACCTGGCTGCAGCTGCCACATCATAAACGCAAGCCACTGTCAGAAAGACAAGCAGCTAGGATAATTCGTCAGAGGCATTGTGCTGTAGCTGTGCATACATTCGCCTCACTCAACCTGCCAGTCGTGTGCTGGTCGGCACCCATTATTGTAGCTCTTCACGATTTGCCCTTCTTCACTTTATACCCAACGTTCCAGCCGTTCTCCCACACTGCGATGCTGGTCATTACTGTCTGTGTCGTCCACCCTCACAGCCATTTCTTCCTCTTGCTTGCCTCATACTATACTCCAGCCCCGCAGGCCACCAGTCACACCCACTAAACAACACCTACTCCATAGCAAAATGCCCTCTGTTACCAACGATACTACCAACGATACCTCCCCTACCAACAAACCTCCTCCCATCAACAAGCCCAAAATATACACATCCAGAGACGACCCGGGCCCAGCTTAAAAGATCATCCTGATGGTGCTGCAACTTTCATTCCCCTCCGCCTCTCCAGCACGCCCCTCCAAGCCTGTGCAGATTTCAGGACTCGATTCTGCAGGTGGCACGGATCCAACCAGGGACTCCTTCTCAAGCACAGGCAGGCCTGCCACACACAGAGTTGTGTGCCAGTGGCCACTTCAGTGTGTCTTGTTGGTGAACAGTGACAGAGTCCACGAAGGCACTGGGTACAACATGCTTAGAGAACCCAGTCACCAAGTGTTCACGAAGGCCGTGCATAAGGCTGATGGGTCACAAGGGGCAGTGCCACCCTCTGGGGGCTCAAACAGTCAGATTCCAGGCTGCATTCTTTGCTTCTGCTGGTTGGCTCAATTCTGCCATTGCTGCACCGCTGATGCCACAGCCAATATATCCGGCTTGGTGGGGTAGGATTGGACCATCAACCTTGCGACTTGGATGGGCGTCAGAATCTGTGCGATGCACACCGAGCACAAGCTGAAGCTCAGCAGGAGCTGGCCTATGAGACCAAAATGCAAAGACCAAAGCAGAGACAGGCCAGATGCTATCTCGAACTTGTATGGAACTGTGCACATGGGCCTACTTCTGCGACTGTGTTTCACACCCCAGAAGGAAGAATCGCCTTGCAAAGCAAAAGCTGGAACTAAGGCAATGAACTGTGCACACGCTTCCACGCTGACAGTTGTCTCTAACAGCCCAAAGACGAATAGCACATGGTGCACTGTGGGAAGTGAACACAGCAGCAAGAATAGACTAAGCTCTGCCGCGAGCTGGCGTGAAAAGACGATGATGATCCTGTGCAGGTGGCAAAGATATAGCATCAACTTCTGCAAAACTTATCTACTTCTTTAACGAAATGCAACACTTGGAGCAAGAAATACTTCCACCTTCCCACCTTCCGCAACATGGCACTGACAAAGTCAAGAAGAGCAGTGTGCTCAGATCGCAGGTTCTCCTTCAGTTGGATGACAGCCTCATTCGTCTTGATGTACTCTAAATGCAGCTTCTCACAGGCCATTGAGCTGGCAAGAGAAGGCTGAATGGCAGCAGTCAGCACACTACGCTCATCGAGCACCCGTTTCAACTTATCCAAAAGCATGGATCGGATGGCAACGATTTCTGCAATCTGGTCCTTGGAAAGACCCAAATGGGGGACGACAGCCAGCCATTTCCTGACTTCCTCATCATCAGAGCTGTAGGACTGCTTGGACCACATCATCAGCACAGGATTGAGTGCAGCAAAGCGCATCATGAGCATAAACTGCGAGAAATAATAGCAAACCTCAGCACAAGGTAGTGGGTGTGATGGTGGTTGATATGGCCAGCAAACACAAACAGTAGAATTCAGCAGAACAGGGTTGTGGGAAGTGCTTGCAGACAAGGTCAACCCAAGCCTTAAGCTCATTCCAAAGCAGGAACAAAAATACCCAGCAAAAAGCATTTATGCACATGAACAGTGCCCAAACTCCAACAATGGATGCAGGGGCCACGAATAGAGATGTTATTGTGATGACGCATCGATTGCGCCCGTCCATTTACTCAAGTGTGCTCCCCAGGAACAGGCAACTAAATGTGTTATTAAAAGTGCAATTGAAGCACCCACAATAGGGTGGTCTTGAGGAAAGCTGTTGACAGAATTTTTGCAGCAAAATGTACAGGCCACACACTGGACACGATGCCTACTTCAGTCCATGGCCAGGCAACACATATGGACATGGGATTCACATCATGGGCATCAACACAACAGCTGGTGACAAAATACAGCTTTGTGTTGAGCAAGCTCTTAGCAAGAAGACAACAGCAGGTGGCACTCACTGAGAATTGCCTGCAGCATACAGCATTTTTCAACAATCCAGTTTGCACCATCCCTGAAGTGCAAGACACCTCAGAACAGCCTCTTCCAATGTGATACACCACCACCAGGCCTCCACTTGGATGCCTTCACTGCCAATCACTACAAGCTGAGCAGGTTTGCCCGCACGAGTAACTTCAACTCAAGGCTCTTGTGCACCAGTGAACATTCAGAGCCATTTAAGAACTGACCAGCTCGTTGACAAGCTTCCCTACACGCTCCTCCGCTTGAGGGTTGGTATTAGCATCGACTAGCACAGCTGAGATTTCAGTCACATACTCCTGAAGTGCGCAGTACACAAGGTGATTTAACAACACACGCAATCCAGTGCATCCTGTTGACAACTGCAAAGCCGAATTATTGGATCGCCAGCTGCGAAGGGATGCCCCACCCAAACAACAAGACAAACACACACACATGCAAGACAACGAGAACAAAACACAAAAATGGCATGGGCATCCTCTTGAAATCTTATGGGCCATACATCACAGTTCAGCCTAGAAGAACGTCTTATATCCACTGTGTACATATCGATGTCTTATATCCCCTGTGTACATATCGATCGACAGTTGTCAAGAACAGTAGTGCGTCCACAAATATGCAAGAGCGTGCAGCAAACCAAAACACACGCTCTTCACTGCGTCATTATCTTGCAGCAACAGGCAATGTCTTCCTACCATCCAGTACTGCTTTATCTCTTCAGCCTGCATCGTCTTCAGCTTCTCAGCCGTCAGCCGCACCACACTGCCGATGTGCAACTCTGACAGGGTAACAGCCACATCGGACACCTGCTTGCCCGTGGAATCATTTTCCGAAATGTACTGCACAGCAAGGCAAGCACAATAGCAGCTCAGTCAGCATGATGCACCAGCATGTACAAAATTCCTTAAGCAGAACCCACAATCTAAGCCGGGGGCAGTGTTGCCTACAATACCCAAGCGCAATTTTGGTTGCATGCTATATGAAGCATATGGCTACTGCACACATAGGCAGCCCAGGCAACTCAAGACATACGAGGTTGAAAATTTAAGGAAGTGGGTTGTGCATCGGTTGCGTTCGGCATGTCGCTTGTTTGATGCCCAGCTGAAGATGGATTTGGCACAGACTAGCATCAGTATCATCAGCTTATACTAGCATGCCAACAACCCATATGCGTCTGCCCTGCACAGTGAATGTGCCCAGTTGAGCACATGTCCGCCCCTGCCCCCGGAATTGGGATTGGGGGGGTGAGAGGGTGGGGGGGGTGCAGGGTGGGGGTGGGGGTGGGGGGTGGGGGCAGCCACAGGGAGTGCTGCATTTGCTTTGCATGAATCGCTGCCCAAAGAAACCAGATGACAGAATGGGGGGCCAGCCTATCTGAGAAAAGTTCTACACGCACCAAGAAACAACACTGTTCAGAGTCGATTCTGCAGGCCACGAGTAGCAATCATGCATACTTTGGACACGCTACAGCCTACCCACACCTTTGCAGCCTCCTGCAGCATCTTGATTCGCTCATCCCGCATTGCAAGGACCTTGTGGAGGATGCCATTTTGACTCTGCAGTGCAGAATTTGCCTGCTGCATACTTTCCAGTGAGGCCTGCAGCTCTTCAATTTGCCTTTGCAGCCCGTTCATTTTCACCTAAACAGCAGTGGCAAGGCAACGTGAATCCACAGCCCAAGGACACAATGTGAGCGCCCACACTCCTACTCCAGAGGACAGGGCCAACCAAGCCCTGGTATGTCAAAATCAATCAGCAGAGCACATCGCTGGTGCTTTGTTTCATTGGAGAAGTACTTCACAGCAAACAGGCTGTGAAGAGTACAATCATGAGCTCGTAACCTAACTATGGGTGCATTTCAATGCTTGGCATACACTAGACGGCTACAGCATCAGCTGGCAGTCTTACACTGAATGATTCCATGGAGATCATTCACTGTAGACAATTCACAGGAAAATTTGCAATCCAGCCTTCATACAGAAATTGGATGCATGCAAACAGAAACTCCCAGCTTCCCGCGCCCACCCCACCCCGCACAAACACACACTGTTGCACGCCATTATGGTGCTGTCAGAGTCCTCTGCATAACCTCTTCAGCAGTGGGCAAGACTCTCACAAAGTCTGGCTTTGGATGCCCCCACCTACCCACCCACCCACTTACCATGCTTTCCCTTCTGTTGCAGAGGCAATTTCCGGCACGAGAAGCAACTGCATACAGGCCCGAACCGTGTTCAAACACTGGACACATTTGCGGTGCGGCAATTCCCACCAATCCTATCAACATCAACCACCACCACCTGTGACCTGTGCACACCGTGTTCCCTGATGCTGCAGGGATGGGTTTTCTGCCAATTATTGTCCCGTCACTGCAGACCGTTAGCAGAGGGATGCTGTTTCGACCATCTGAGTTCAGCAGAGACACGTGACATGGCCAGTGCGCCAATTTTTCACGCTGCCTGTGAGGATTTTTCACTCGTTCAAGGCCACCCACGACGAGATGCACCCAGCCACTGCCCACCTTCTGCCTCTCCCTGAACTGCTTCTGCGCAATCCTGTTCTTCTCCTGCGTCAGCTCCTTCTTGCCCGCGGGCGCCTCCGCCTCCCCGCCCCCCCGCCGCTTCTTCTGCCGCCCCTCCGCCGTCCCGTTCGTCCCGCTCTCCGACGACTTGCTCGTCATCTCGCCACCGCTCCCGCCCCCCTGCGCCGCCCTCTCGCCCGCATCCCGCTTGCCGTCGCTGCCCGACTCAGCTTGGAACGTGAATGCAAAATGGGCCCCCGCTTGCCCCCCTGCTGGCCCTCTCGTTTGGCCACTCGCATTCAATCCGCCCAACCCAGCAACTTGTGTTTCCCCACCGCTCTGCACGGCATGCCCGATTCCAGGCGCGGACATCTTCGCAGGGGCTTCGGTGCCGGGGCTCGCCAGCGGCGTCGCCGCGCTGTTAGCATTGTCTCCCGTGAAGCCAGTTCCGGTTGGTGTTGGGGAGTCCCAGATGGAGGTCAGGTAGTTGTGCAGGGCGGCGTCCATGTCCAGATAGTCCTCCGCCGCGTGGATGCCCCCCTGTAGATGCAATCCGTTGATGCGTTTTGTGCGCGCGACACACGCAACACGGGCAACGGCGCGTTGCAGACAGCAAAGACACGAAGCAGCATTTGAGGGCCGTGCCGAGCGCTGCTGCTCCGCTCGATCGCGTACCTGTGCGGTCTGCGGCGGCATGTGGGCGGCCACGCTCAGCGGTGCGCCCGGTAGACCGCCCGGCTGCCACGCGTGGTTGTCCATGCTACGCGGTGGCCGGGAAGGTGCCCCTGCGCCGCAGAAATTAGTAGAGTCGGCAAAAGAACCACTGCCCGTGATAGCGGGGGGCAGCTGAGCGATGGCGGAACCGCGGGGGACAGCGGGGAGCGCTCAACGCGCGCCAAAATGGGGTGGGTCGGGAGAGGCCTGCGTGGGGCTTCGCCGGGAGCGTATCGCACATCCCCACCAATGTGCATGTTATCATGGCCCCAGAAGCTATTCCTGGCCACCGGGAGACTAGCAGGAAGGAGCTTGGAGACGATCACGTCTCCAAACGGTGAGTTTGGGGCGCGTTGGAGAGGAGGGGGCGCCTTGGATGCAGTTGCTTTGGGCACCGGGCCTGGGAACGGCGGGGACCTGGTGCCCTGCAAGTGGTGCCGTTGGCGCCTTCTCCTCACCTGCCGCGATGGCCCCCTGCCTCCGCTCCGCGGCGGCGTCAGAGGCTGTTGGGAGCTCCCGCCGGTCGCCGCGGGGTGGCCTTGCTCAGGGGTTCACGTTGTGCTGTTACGGAAGGGGAGGGGGGTTGGGGTTGGCAGCTCCTTGGCCAGGGAAGGGGGAGGATGCCGCCAAGTCCAAATCGGGGCTCGGCGCAACCTGCTGTCCGCATCGCGCAGAGTGTTTTGCATAAGGGCATGGTGGATGTGTGCGCGAGAGGGATGTCACGTCAGAGATGTTCATTGTCCTAGGTGAGCTTGGAAACCCCTTTCCCTGGTCCCCGGCGCGCATCCAAAAATGCGTGGAACAGAGGTTTTCTCCAGAACTCGCCAGACGCTGTGTGCGTTGTATGCAACAAAAATTGCAGTGCATGATTTTGATTGGATTGCTGAATTGTACAAGGCTCACTGTATGCGGGTTGCCTGTATGATACAGGCTGTATCGTACCACTGAGCAGGTTCCGTCAAGTACCAGTGCTTTCTTGTAGAAGGCAAAGAAAAGGGAAAATGATTTGATAACATACAGAAATAGAATGAAAGTGAAAAAGGAACAAATACAGGACAAGAACTTCAAAAGGAGACAGCATTTACACAATTCCTGGATCAGACTGACTTCTCCAGGACCTAAAGACGATTTTTTTGTTTATCTTTCACTTGTGGTTCATGCTTCCTTGTGTGTCTCGTATTACAACTATGAATCGAACTTACGACGTAGGATTCATTTTGTGAGCTCTCGCCAACGGTGTTAACGTCAATTCAGCACATTTGATCTGTTTTCACCATCACAGTTCTCAGAAGCTGTTTGTTTGCTAGTTTTGGTCTTCCTCTAGTCAGACTGATGGCCTTCACGGCAAGATATATGACAGGATACACTCTTCGAGTTTCTACTGGTTAAAGAGAAGATGTTGTGCCTCTGCTGACCTTGGGAATTGCACCGCGATATGAACCCTAACCATATAGCAAGGCAATTCCGAAGACCAGAAGAACGATCCATTAAGCGCGTTGGTGGACGGGACGGGGCACTGCGGTGGTCCGTGGCAGGAGCTCAACCGGCCGGCCAGGAAGGGGGGTGACGCTTTGGAAAAATAGCTCGCGTCCATGGAGGGCCCGCACGGATTTCGAAATGTCTGTTTGGTTGGGAAAATTGACTTTAAACGGTAAAGAAGACAAGAAATTGGGTGCACCGATGGCATGGAAGGCCGCTTGTTTATGATCAAGAGTTGGCCTGCACATTTTAAATGAAGGTTAATGCTATTGTCTGAATCCAATTAAATGCCGATTATTGGCCCCATTTGCATGCTCATACACACTCCCCTCACTTCCCAGTCGCGAAGGGCGCAAATTTTCGATGCATTTTGTGAGCGATAAAGCGCCGTGCCGGCGGCTCCATCAACCGATAAGATAACGGCTGTGCGCAGGTGAACTCGTCGCCATTGTCGGTTGACATACAATGATATGCGCAGATATGAGCAACCGCATACGAATGAAGATGAATTTCTATTTTTCATGTTTGCATGACGGTGTTTAAATATCCAGTCAATCTTCGAATTCGTGAGCAATCCCCTGAATATGACTCGCCTTGCATGCACAGGTACAAATCTTAGAGTCCAGTGCACTGGATGATGGGTCGATATGTTTATCGGACACCGTATTGGATAATCGGACAACAAATCGCCTACCGGAGCTCAAAAACCGGTTGGAGGTGCACTTTGGGAATGCGAGGTTCGGGAAACTGCGCACGCAGCTATCGCGGAATACACACCTGATGTTCTGGGAAAGGAGTCCCTTTGCAGTCCATCCTGCATGTGACATGGCTTTAACAACACCGGATCTCAGGGATACTTGCAGAATCTGCATCGTTTGCTTGTGGCCCCTACGGGTATCTCTTCAATGTGCGCTGGCAGGCCCGCACCATTTTACCCGCGAATTTGAAGTGTGACTGTGCACCAACAGGCCAGTCATTGTTGATGTGAAGTTTTTCTGCACTGTCTCGGGGTTCCCAAGATCCTCACCGCGGGGCTGCGGCACTCACCACATCCTCCGGTACTTCCGTCGGGAATATACATATTGTGGAATGCCTCCATGCCTCGCTGTGGTGTCCATTGCCTCTCGTGACTGTGACTATTTTTTGTGATGTACTGATTACTCCAGTTGGGGATATTAGACGTCTGTTTTCAACTAACCAATGCCACGATCTGAGTATTCAGGCTGTTCCTCCCACAAATCAAGAAACTGCACCGCTGAAAGAGAAGGCACAGCATGCTTCAACTGGCTTTGTAGCACTCGCAACATGGAATCGTGTGCCCTGAAACAAACACATGCTACTAGATTTTTGTGCTTGAACTACGTGTGCGTCTTGCCAGTCGCCTGGCGCCACACCACATCTTCTCAAGGATGTCTCAAGCCCATCCACTGGTGTACTGGCCATCACGCAGCTCAACGTGGTCCACTGTATGCCCGCCCTCTTCTCTAAGGCGTGGCTGCATGCTACCGTAGAGCAGCTCGCATGCGATATGTGCACGAGAGATTAACCGCCGCAGCACCATATTACTGGCGACTGCACCACCGTTAATGCGGTCTTTTTATCAGCACAGAAAATGGCTGTATCTCCGAACGCTTCGCTTCACTGCGGAGCTCGCAGTTCATGTCGACTGTTCCGATTCATGCCTCCCTGTCGCGTAACTGCGCAGTATTTGGTATCGGCCGCCTCGCTGGAAAAGCACTTGAAGGACCCGCAGCAACTCTGCAGCAGTTTGCAGCGTTTGCGGTGCGTGTGCTGAAATACCTCACCACATGCAGATGCCTCTCATGATAATTCACGAACAACGCTTTTCGTCAGATGATGCAAAGCGAAAAGACTGGAGGCACGCGAGAGAATCGCAGCATTACATTCAGCAAAGCCTACATGCCTTCCACAAACCCGCTATATTGCCTACAACCTAAGGGCCGCAACAAGATCATTATTCACATGCCTGTAAATGTAAATCTTGGACCAAAATTGCGATTAGTGCTGAAAATTATGAATCCCTGTGACCCAGCACCTACATTGCGAACGGGAGAATTTCTCGCACATTATTTTCAAAACTGTTCCGGGAGCCTGCCCCCAGTTCATTCCTTCCATGCCCCTGCTCAACCCTGTCCATTGATAGCCCGCAACTGCGCACCGTTTGTCAGTAGCAAACTGCCCTATTGGCCAATTTTCATTATTCTGTCGATGCTGCACCCGCGGGTGTCCAGACCTGTTTCGGCTCTCGCATGAGTGACAGGCTGTTTTTTGCCATTGTATGACAAATGCAATCGATGAATCTAGATTTTCCATGGGTCACATCACCAAAGCGCGCCCACCGCTGCTGATGCACAATTCTCCCATGCCAACCAAAGGCTGTCCTGCTGTCACTTTGGGCCCACGACAATTATACGGGGGAGCGCATCCTCGATT
Organism: Ostreobium quekettii; assembly: GCA_905146915.1. Lineage (NCBI taxonomy): Eukaryota > Viridiplantae > Chlorophyta > Ulvophyceae > Bryopsidales > Ostreobiaceae > Ostreobium > Ostreobium quekettii. The sequence goes on along the minus strand of CAJHUC010000453.1, from coordinate 109,321 downwards.
CTGAACTCTGCCACTGGATCCACCTTCAAAGATGAAAAAAGAAAGGCGAATTCGCCATCCACCCGGTTGCAATCCGAAGGCCGCGGGGCCTCCGTGTCAGCTCCGCCCGAACTTGCATCAAGAGAGTTGACAGCCTCGGTTCTGTAAACCTGCAGCACACCGACCCCCGTGAATGTGTCAAACGAGCGGTCGAGCTGACCTGCTGTCGAATTATCAGACTACTGTCGTTGAGAGCAGCGGCTTGGCGCTGATTCTCATCACCAATTGGTGGGAGGAACGGGGAGTCATCAAACAGCCTTTAAGCGGTGATGAGCAGACCCAAAATGAGCCGGAAGTCAGAGCGCGTAATTTACCACGTGGCGTATTCTTCTACGTTCATTATGTCAAAGGAGTGCAGCCATTTTCGAGCCTGTCTGTCATGGGCAGACGCTGCCTAAATTGCCTTCGTGTCTGCACCTGTGTTTTTGTGCAAATACGTGGCTAGTATCGCCAGACAACAAAACGCGGACTACCTCTGTTGAGACCGTTTCCTCACAACTGCGCCGCAACCCCGGGCTCATTCAATGGTAAAAAAACGGCATGTCTGCGATGCCAACTGCGATGCTATTTTGACACAAAGTGTTGCCGTCACAGCGATTGCGATGGCGTATAAGTGGTTGTGATGGCATCAATTTGTGTCAAATGGCATCGCAAATAGGCTGTCTTCTACTGGTGATTCTTGAGCACGCCACAGAGGGGTTAATACCCTGAACGGATTTACTGTGTGGTGCTGTTCCATGGTAGTGGGGCGACACATGGGCGGCCCTGGACGTGGCCATGGTACATTCTGTTGGGTCATGCACTGCGGTTGTGCACGGAGGGTGACATGCACATCTTCGCCGTGACACCATATGTGGGAAATCTTCCAGAGAGGGTTTCGTCGCGCTGCCATTCGCGCAGTACACGGTACTCCTCAAACAGAGCTCCGGAATATCGCCGGTGGGATCCGATCCCCGCTCAGGGATACGCCCAGGGTGGCGCCCAAGACGCGCCAGCGGCGCCTGACTCACCTTGGGCTGCCACTTGGACTCCATGCTCTTCTTGCGCCTCCACGGCGGCACTGGCCGGTCGGTGGCGCGGAAGGCCACCCGCATCTCCGCGCAGACCAGCTCCAGCGCCGCCATCAGATCGTCCTCCCACCCCACGAACCACTCCGGCACCACCTCGAGCAGCCTCTCGTACTGCACCGTGGGATTCGTGATCGCGAACTGGTCGCGAAAGGCCGGTTCGACGATCAGGCTACCGGCTGGGGGAGAGTGCACGAGCATGTAGCTGTGGCGCAGGTTTTCGAAGGCCTGGGATGCGTGGAGGGTCCCCGAGTGGCCGCCGCCGGTCCTGCGTATCGTGACGGCGTGGCCGGCGGAAGACAGGTGCGCGGCGACATCCTGCACGGAGGCGCCGGGGTTTGTGCGCATGAAGTCGCCCACGTCCCTGGAGACCTGGAGGCGGGCGCGGGAGGGGGGTGAGTACCGGTTGGGGGTTGGGGGAGCGGTGAGAAGAGATTATGATCACAATCAAGCAAGATTGATCGCGCAACGGGTATGGTTGCGGGGGGAGGGGGGAGGGGGGGGGGGCCCGGGCCGAGAGAGCAACTCGGAGAGTGCGCAATCCGGCGATGTTGGAAAGTGGCTGGGATTTTCGCGGCGAGCTTTGGAGGGGTTGTTGGCGAGTTTTGTCGTCTGTTGAGCTGGGAGGGGTGGGACATGAATGGCGACTGGATGGCTTGCGGGGCGCGGCAGTTCGCGCGGTGAAAATTTGCCCTGCGGCGGCAACACAGAACGACCACAGCGACGCGGCGGCCGTGTGGCGCTCAAACGGCTCCGGGCATCACGGCATTGAGGTGCCACATTGACGACGTCCAGCGTCCGTCGATGCCCGTTTCCCAATTGCTTCCCCCTCCGATCGGCGTATACCTGCCTTGTTCAGGACCCGGGCTCACCTTCGCCGCCGGGGCGTCCTTCGGCTCGCACAGACGCATCAGCTTCCTGCGCACGGACTCGGGATCCCTGCCGGTCCCGGGCGCCGATGTACCGTCTCCCATCTGCACCACGTCAGTGTCCAAGCATGAGGCGTCCCATCTCCGACATCAACACGCGCCTCGCGCACCCCCCCGACAGCCGCGCCGTGAAACGGAAGCACACACAATCCACAATCGCTGACCATTGGCGACCATCAGCCAATGCTCACACCAATTCACCGCCGAGAGGCCCCGCGCGACATGCGCACCGCGGCCCACGCCCCCTCCCCCAAACTAGCCGCGATCCACCCTCCACTGCCCTCCCTGCCACGAACCAACACCGGGATCTCTACCCACGTTCCCCCCCAAACCAACCCACCTCGAGCTCGAACACGGATTCGTCCCCCCCGTCCATCGGCCACCCCGCACGCCGATGCACCGCCCCCTCGCGCCTCCCTCACACTCCGACGTCTTCTCACCCTTCTTCGCAACACCGACCACGACCTCCCGCGAGGCACCCCGCAGCCCGTGTGTGCGCGAGCACGAGCGCCGGGGTTGAAGGCGGTGCCCACGCGCCGGCGAGGCTGGCGCTGGCCCGGCGAATATGCTCGGGCCGGTGCCGGCATCCAGGCGCGCGGGGGCCCTGCGCCCGGCGCATGATTCGGTCTCCGCTTTTCTGTTTAGCGCACACGACGTGGAGCACGTGACCGGGGTGCGGTGTGGCGCGCGCGTGGAGCGGCGCGCGGCGCGCACCCTTGGCGATCCGTCCGCGGCGGTTGATATTTTTGATCCGTTCGAGTGATCGGATTCCGCCCGGGAATGCGGGCTGGGGGACGGTCCTGGGGGAAGGGGAGGCCGCCGTGGCGCCCAGGTCGACTCGACGTGGTTCCCTGAGGTGAATATGGGTCAGCGAGGAGGGAGGTGCGGAGCAGGCGCTGACGCGGGCAGGGGTGGTGGATGTACTGGAGGGTGGGGGGGGGCTCTGGCGGTCGACTGGAATGTCCGCGCCTCGCCTGGGGCTTCCGAGAATCTCCCTTTTCATTCTGGGTGGTGGTGCTTGATGCCGGGTGGATGTCCTTGATGGCTGTGCCGACCGACGGACCTGGTAGGAGGATTCCGGGGCGCGGCCACGTCCGCAACCTTGTGACACTGTCAAGAACCTGGCACCGGTGGGGACAATGTGCTGGTCCCTCTGTCTTTTCAGTGAGACTCGCCTTGGTTTAAGGTAGCAGTCCCGGCGTTCCTGTGGAGCCAGCGTTTGAGAAGCCCTCGTTGCTGCACGCGTGGCGGATGGCGGACCACCTGCCAGACATCCTTCCAGCTGTCCAAATTGCACAACTGATCTTCTCCCAGCTTTGCAACGGTACCGACATGTTACATTCACCGAAACGTCAGGTACAAGATTCGCACTTTCGATCATCCACTGCAACAAACAATGCTGACCCGGTTCCTTTAAATGTACAGCCCCCAGCATCACCTGCTTGGACAACAACCTCTGCTGCACTCCTAACTTGACAGTACAGAGGTGAACTTGCGTCCCTCGCAATTCGTATTCACTGCCTCAAAACACCCGCCCCATGAACCTGATTCAGGGATTGGCACTTGTCAGCCTTGGAAATCCTGACTGGTTGTCCTTGCGCCCAAAATGCTTTCGCCCGTTGCCAAAGAAATTACATCGCCCCCGGCAGGGACGTCCTCGGCCTGCGAGCCCATCGATACCGGGGCTGCCAGCGACGCACACAGGCTCACGCGCACACGTGCACAAGAAACTACAGCGCGGCGATACATACGTCAGTTGTGTTGCTGCGAGCTGAAGGCGCCTCTGCCACTTGTGTGCTCCACCGCGCCGCCATCAAAGGCGAAATTTCTTCTGGTTAAATGTGGTGCAAGAGTCACTACCTTACAGGGCTTGCCTGTACTACACGTTCTCGAAAGGGTGCCGGCGAATATCTGAAGCTTGCCTACTCTACCGCGCTGACATCGGTGGAGATATCACCAGGGGCGTCTGAGGCCTTTGTTCTACCCATGGCCAGGTCCCTCACTTCCTCAAACATGTCGTCGGCCGCAGCGTTCCCTGAGGCCAGCTTGTGATTCCGCCCTCCGATGGTGGCGCCGCATTCGGCGCACCGAGCCTCCTCCCACGCCCTCCCACACTCGCCGATGATGTACACGTGGCCGTTGGGGCACCGATACACGTGCCCCGAGCCGTATGTCGCGTTGGAAACGCGGGAGTCGGCGGAGATGACGGCCCATATGCATGCGGCCTGCTCTGCGCTGGGGCGTCCGGCCTTTTCGACTTCATTCCTCACCGTCTGTAGGGCTTCCATGTGCTGCTGCACTTCGCCAACACGCTTGTCGAAGTCCGGAATCTGCAACATGTGCAAACGCAAGTTGTGTCACTTTCTTTGTGAGCATCCAAAGCTATTTCTGTGTTGTTAATCAGGCATCATTAATTACGGCAATACTATTATTGGATTATAATCCTGTATTGTCGAGTATTAAGTCTGGCACTATCAATGATGCACATGATCTTCGGCAGTGATTGACATTTGTCATTCACGCACACGAGACGGCAGTTCCAAGCTTCCAGTTACCTTCTTTCGCAGTGCACGCACATTAGCTTTGCTTTTGATGCGCTATCTCGTTGAAAGGACCTTACTGGTATGCCATGGAAGACAGCTGCGCTGATGGCTGTGACCTTAGAAACAACTCACTGCTGCAATTGCATCACTGCGGATCACATATCAGCGACGCCGTTACCTTGTAATGTTCGGCGCCTATTTCTGCGTGGGTATACGCACCTTGGGTCCCTCGCGAGATTTCAGGTCGCTCAGGGCTTCCTTGGACATCCGGGTGGCTCGGTCCACCAGCAGCAGCTGCTTCCCGCGCGCTTCTCTCGGATAGTTGTTAAAAGGCAGGGCGTCTCCCACAATTCTCAGTTGCGATGTCGCTCCGATGTGATGGACCTTTTGAAGGGCGAGTTGCATGGTCGTTGTGAGGCAGTCCAGAATTGTGGCCAAGCTCACGGAATCGCGCGCGATTGCGTACGCTTCCTGCAGACTCCGCTCTCCGTTTCTGTGCACGACCAGAGCCTCTTCGACGAGCTATCGAATGGCCCGCTTGATCAGGACCTGCGGCGGAAAATGCAACGTTGAAATTCTCTTTTCGAATTCCGCATGCTCAGGAATGCTCGAACAACCGTGAAGTTTTCACTTGGCCTCCAAAATCAAAATTTTAGGACGCGAGGTGGCAGTGCATGTGGTACGAAATTCTGCAACATACATTGCCTCGTGGTAAATTCTCTTTGTTTTGCAGTCAGGCCAGAGCAGGAGAATGGCGGGCTGGCAATTCTTTAGCGATAAATAATTAATACTTCCTCCGTCCGGAAATAAATGAAACCGTTTGTTTAAGGGTCTATATTTATATCACGAACTTGTTATTTTTCCTTCAAAATTGGATCAAAGTACTGCCTACACATTTACTATGTGGTGCCAAATTTTTGCGGACAATGGATAAGTACCGGCCACATGGCAGTACTTTGAACCCTTGTGATTCAGGCCAGAAAATCGAGGTTTCTCAAGGTCTGGCCGAGCAGCCCTCAAAACAGGTCCTTGACCAGTTCGCCTTGCGACTGACGGTGCGCAGCCCAGAGTGGATATCTGTTGCTGCCGTCTTGGTGGCAGAACGACATCGTCCCTACCAAAGGAGGAAGAGCACGAAACCGGGTTTTGTACCGCTCGATCCTTGATCGCCACCGTGGTTTTGATGGCCTTATGAGGACAGCAGCTCCGGATCGGAGACCCAGAAATCTGCGAACCTCACAATCACGGCGTTTGTAGAAACGGCCCCCACCATGGGCGAGGACGCCATGGGTTCTAAGACCACCACGGAAGGTTTGGGAGATTGCGATCGTGCCCTCGCTGCGTGGCAGCCAGAAGATCGTTGAAACTGGCTGTGGTGGGCACGTGCCATGAGAAACACTTTGCCCTCCATTCACGCCACTTTCAAGGGTGCTGCTGCAACTAAGCTTCGCCCGTGCTATTGAAAGACATAAGAACGCCACCATAGCAACACGTGGGGTCTTCAATAGAGCTTCCAAACCCTCCATTGTTATGTTTGGCAGGGTTGAAACCTGTTTGGAAAGAGGGATTGCTTGCATCTGGAAGGCACTTAATCGGAGATCTATGCTAAACACAGAGCTCATGTTGCGCGCAAATATCCTGCGGCTAGTCTTTAGCCATTAGGAGACCTCTAGGCAGTGGGGGATCCCAGGAATATCGGTGTGCTGCTGTGGAAGATTGGGGGGATTTCGAGCGTCCATCGATGGCGGTACGCAGACATAGTGTGGTAATGTGGTAGCACCCCGTTGGTTTCTTGTTCTGCCGAGCGGAGCTCGGCCCGTCGCCAAAGTCGCGGAGGCCGTATGCGGAGCGAAGCGGAGCAGGCCGGAACGACTTGGGCGTAAGGGCCGAGCGTAGCGAGGCCTTTAGCCGGAAAACGGGTTTGGCCAAAATGGACATGCTTAATGAAAATGATGACTTTGATGATATGGCTGCCACATGTAAGAGCGCCCGGCGGCGGCGCCGATTGTAGTTCGATCGTTCTGGAAGACCTTGCCTCCCTGCCTCCTCGAGCGCAGCAGCCGCGCGCCTCGGACGGGACCGCACAGAGCGGCCGTCACCCACGGGCCAGAGAGAGCCCGGGACACGCCGTCCGGCCGAGGACGACCACGCTTCCACTAGAGAGGCCCTAGAGCGCGGGCCAGGGTACCTGGACGCGGCCAAGGGGGGACCGCGCCGACAAATAGGTGCCAATTCCGTCGATCGTGCGTTGCGAAGGTTGTCGATCTTTGGGCTAGAGCCCAAGCGCCAAGGCAACTCCACCCTTCTGTTACTTTGAAGACCACTGGAAAGGGCATCACTCGTGCGCCGCGCTTTCCTGGGTCTGGGGCGCTAGGTTTTGGTGGGGTGGGGACTGACTGCGAATGTTCAAATTCTGGTGCTGAGTCGCTTGGCTTCAAAGTACTACCATATGTCTGAATCTCATTTTCTGTCGATAAATTTTTAGCAGGATTGTCTAAACACATAGTAGATGCGGTGGTCCAATTTTGAAGGAAAAATAAAAAGAACGTGATAAAAATGTGGTCAGTCAACAAATTGTTTCATTTAATTCCGAAGTAATATTGAGGCATTACTAAAATTTCTTGGGAATACATCGCTAATGTGAATAATGCTGATCAGATAAGACCAGAGCCCCACAATTTCCACAGCACAATTGCTAATGTGTAAAGCCACACATTTTGGAAAAAGCTCCCATGGACTGCTCCAAAGCGCGTTTGCAATTGCAGGAAGCTTGGAGCCTTAGCGTAAATGAAATTTTGCACAGCTTGGAAGCCACAGTGCCAAGAAACATTCAACACTTTGATTACAATAATCTTTTGCGGAAGAACACGTACCCCATGCAGTGCCAGAGTCGCACAAAATGCTGTCGAAATGGCACGAATTGGTTCCATGTTCAAATGTTCTCAAGGGCATTTTTAGTACTGCTCTAACACAGTCAAACGTATATTGGGAAGTGGTTGCGAACTGTGTAAAATGGGAGACATTCTGGCCGGCGTTTGCAGTTTTGTACTGTATGCACTCTTATGTGTGACTACGTTTTTGACTCGCGATTTTGTATTTCAAGAAATCACCTAATTATAAGCTTCGCTGAAATCTGTGTGCCCGCAAACTTGGAAAGGTACACACTTCCAAGTCAGGGTAGCAAAAATGTTTTGCAGTTATTCTGCCCCGTATTCCATGAACAATATGCTAACGGCGCTGCATACCAGGGCATCAGATTGTGCGTAACAATTCGATGACATTCCAAACTGCAACGCTCACTTGCACTTTACTTTCTCTAGTCCTTGCCTAAAGCATGAATATTGACCACTCGAAGCTTTCAGCCACATCTCCCCCAAGCAGCTTACCTGCTTATTTCTCGAGGTCGCAGCCACCGGGTATTCAACCTCATCCTCAGAGCTGTCATCCTCAGTCTCTGCCTCACTTGCAGTTTCAGATCTCTCAGAGCCCTGTGCCTTCTGCTCCTGGTCCCCCCTTGGCCGCTGCCGATCATTCCTTTGGGAGCACACTTGGTCTGCGTCCGCATCACCCCCGCCAGTGGCCACCGCCGCCGTGTCGCTTATTTGCAGCGAATTGATCGCCAGCCAAGCTGCGGCAGATCTTCCAACTCCAATAAGGGCCCTGAGCGAAAATGCCATGAAAATGAGACATTTAATGGAGGGCCATCTGCACTCATTTGGCGACTATTCTACAGCATTCTGCGATTGTTCGGCCCCTGCAGGCCAATGAACACTCACCAAACTCTCTCGGAACTTGACAGAGGTGAACGTACAGAAGTACAGGCGAAAGCGGTGCAGAGTTCGTGTGAGTGTAGATGGCAAAAGAGGAGTCCGATGCACATTTTATTCATTGTTTCCTCAAAACAGGTCTGCGCGAATGAAAAGCATATAATATTCTGAGCTTACAGCTTGTTGAAATTTCCCGTACGTTGATCTTTCGATCAACATATAGTGGATTCTACCTTGCGTGCATGGTGAGGTCCGGCTTGTGGGTCCCAAAGACTTCGATCATGCGTTCGATGTCCTGCACGTTCTTGCCTTGTACGGCGCTCCATTCACGAACAGCAGTTCTCGACCTGCTGTAAAGTTGGAACTTCGGGGAACTGTGAAAGGAAGCCAAGCGTTACACAATTCATCTGTCCATTCTGGTGATCGCATATCAAAACAGGACTTCGATTCCTCTCATCTCCCAAACACCCATAAGATCCATTGTCAATATCCTCCATTCCAATTTCACTGAATCCGCATGTCAACCCATAAACCATTCTATATATGAAAGCGACGTCGGAAAAAAGTTGCATATCCTGGATATACATATCCAGGATATGGCTATATCCTAGGATATGGCCTCCTTATCCTGGGATATGGTGCCCATATCCAGGATATGCATATCCAGGATGTGGCCATATCCCTCCATATCCCTGGATATGGCTGCCATATCCTGGATATGCATATCCGGGATATGGCCATATCCCAGGATATGGGCTCCCATATCCTGGGATATGGCCATATCCTCGCCCTTATCCTCACCATATCCCGCGATATGGGCGCCCATATCCTGGATATGGCCATATCCTCGCCCTTATCCTCACCATATCCTGCGATATGGGCGCCCATATCCAGGGATACGGGCCATAGGAAATGGCAGCGTGATGGGGACGGACGCAATGCCAGCGATCGCCTCTGCAACGCTTGCCAACGCCAAAGCCAGGCCTTCCCAGGTGCGAAGGCCGTATTTGACGTGCAACTTTGACTGGTCTACAGCGCCGGCGCGGGCGCCCGTTACCAGTTCGAATTACTGTTTCAATCGGTCAATAACTGTCAGTCTGTGTACTTTGTGTACGCAAAATCATAAAATGATCATTACAACATCATTACATAATGATTACGGCAGTGCTGCGCCAATAGATAACGTCCGTTAGTTTGATCATTCTGGTTTCTGTCATTCCCGCCAAACCTGGCAACCCCGTGCTGTGCCACCAAGTTCGCGCGGCGTGGAGCAACGGCAGCCATCGGCCAGGCGAGACACGGCGCATAACGGCGGCGATGTCATGGCGCGGGTTGGAGGCCTGGTGGTGGGATGCGCTTGAAGGTGCGCGGCGGAATGGTGGGAGGGTGGCGTGGGGTGGGAGGCGTGCGCGGCCATTGGGCAGGTCGCTAGGCATTTGTAGTGGACGCGATGCTTCTCGCCTGTGTGTGCCTATGAGACCCCGCGCTCCAAGGACAGGCACGCGCGGCCAACGGCCCACGTCCGAGTCGCACGGCTCCCTCCCCGCCTAGCCGGCCAACAAGAAGCAGCGCACTGGGCAATCCAACGACGAGGTCCCGCCCCCCGCCCTTCCCGCCGCCCGCCTGGCCCGCCGTCCGCATCCGCATCGCTGCGTCGCGGTGCCGAGTGTTCTCACTTCTCGCTTCGCGGGTGGCAGAATGTGGATGATCAGCGGCTGCTGAGGACGAGCAGGGAGATCGCCCGGGTGAGGCTGCTGCTCACGACCGACCACTAGGCGTTCGTGTTTCCGGACAAGCCCTCACCGCCGTGCAGCCCGCCGAATGAGGTGCGCTCCCGGCCTCCCCTCGCTGCACCACCCAATCGAGGCACCCCTGCCGCCTGTGGCTGACGGTCGCCGCGTGTGGTCGCCCGTGACTGTGCAGGAATGGTACTACGTCTGCGAGCTCGGCGACAACCTGTCCTCACGATGTAAGTGCGAAAACTGGTGGTTTGTGTGCCTGGGAAGTGCTGCCCCTGCGGTTCTGGGCATGGGTTTATGAGTCGTGCCTTTGCCGTTTGGACGCAGGCAAGGTGCTTGCGAGGATCGGAGAAGGCAGGCGGTTGATTACCAGCTCACCGCCGACGAGGGCAACGGACTGCAGCTGCTCGCCTCGGCTGTGGATCCGCGCCGCTTCTGATTAGGGCGAGTTCCATTGAAGGGTCCTGGTTTGATTACCGAGGACATGTGTGCATGGTGAGTGTCCTTCTGCTGCTGTGTAGGAGGCTTGATGCATCCAGATTCCAGCAAGGTGTTCACTGTTGTTTACATTTCCTGCTGGAATGTGGAGGTTTGAGCATGATTTAGAAGTCAAAACACGTGGGGATGTTCGCTGGGGATGTTCGCTGTATTGCTGGTGGCATTGTTCAAAGTCATTGTGCTGTAGCCATGTGCCATTGCGATGGCACTGTGATCATATCCATGCACTGTTCGTCTGACGTTGCAAAAGGTTTTTCCCAGCACTTGTATTCATGCCACAAAGACTTGTGACACTTGCTTCCAGTCTGCACATGTCCATATGGGCAAGCTTGTCAGTTCATGGAGGGAAATGATCGAAAAGGTTTCCTCCATTCTGGCCTGCAACTATTGGAAGGGCTTGGAGCCAGCCTGTACGACTTCCTGCAGCAGAGTGACTACCGTCCAGTTTGCATTCCTGTGGTGCAGCTGTATGGTCGTCTGTTGCTGGAAGCCATTGCGTACATGGCAGTTTGGTGGATCTTTGGTGATATCAGAGTGTTTGGCAGTACTCAGCAAACGGCATGGTAAGATGGTATTCATGGCAATGTTGCACAGCTTGTTATGTGTCAGGGCAGGGTGCTGGTGTGTGCTGACACTGTGCAAGTGTGTGTGGCAGGTGGAGAGGCGGTGATGGCAAGGATGACGTGGTGATGTCGACAGAGGTGGTGACCACTCATGGGCTGCTGTTGGAGTGTTGCATGACGGTGCCTAGGCTCAATCGGGGTGGCAGTCTGGCAGGCATCGGTGCAAAGGAATGGTTAATTGGAGTTGTATTGTCACTGCATTCATGGTAGGTAGTTGCTTAAAGAACTAAGAGGTGGATGATTTGATGGGTAGTTTCTTGGCTAGAGATATGGACGCAAAATTGATTTGTAGTTGTTGTAAAATCTGTAAAACAATTCGTTTCATAGATTGCGTGTGCCTCTCGTTGGCGACCCTGTGCGCCCAGTATGAGCTCCACATATCCAGGATATGGACATATCCTCGTCCATATCCCTCCCATATCCTTGCCATATCCCAGGATATGGGCGCCCATATCCTGGGATATGGCCATATCCTCTTCCATATCCCTCCCATATCCTCGCCATATCCTAGGATATGGGCGCCCATATCCTGGGATATGGCCCATATCCTTGGCCATATCCTCACCATATCCCAGGATATGAGCGCCCATATCCTGGGATATGGCCCATATCCTTGGCCATATCCTCACCATATCCCAGGATATGGGCGCTCATATCCTGGGATATGGGCCGCCCATATCCAGGATATGCATATCCTCCCATATCATATTCGATATCCTGGATATGGGTGAGGATATGGGCGTTTCCATATCCTAGGATATGCAACTTTTTTCCGACGGACGGTACGTTTGCACATCATACATGCATATCGCGATTCGGCAGTGTCCCTTGACTCCCTTAACTGCCGTCTTTCATCATACAACGGTGAACCCACACACCACGCACAACAGCTTTTTGGAGTATCCAGCACCCATGGCAAGTCATCGTACCACAGCAGCGTGTCCATCCATTGTTTGTGGGCTTGCCAAGCCACCCACAACGTCGGCACACCATTTAGGCAAAGCTAAGTGAGTTTCTTATCCGCTTCCACCAAAGAACTTCCACAAATTCCTGGGCCGTCGACCCGCTTCTTTCCTGTTTGATTTCATCTAACATTGCATATGTACAAGACCCGCATTCGGGTCGCTCCGAAGCAACACAGTGCGTGCTGCTTTGTGCTTCTATGATTACATTGGTTAATTGTTGTCCAAAATAAATAAAGAAGACAGTGACGCAACGGGCGCTGATTGACACTCATACCTGATTTCTCGGCAATCGGCGTGGACCTTCTCGAAAGCTGCCGAGTTTTGAGCGATTTTGGCCTTCGTCTTGTTGATTTTCCTTTTGTCTTTGCCTCCTATGGCACCACAGAAAATACAGTAATGATACATGTTGAATATATGTGGCGTCGGTGGAGCACATTATTGAAGAAAAGACACAAACTCTCTCTCTAAACTGTGGGGCAAGTCGATTGTATGATGCAAGACTCTTCTACATGCAACCCACCAAATTCGACAGCAGCACAGCAGTCACGCCGTAGCACAGCTGGCACGGAATAATTGGCGAAAAATTATATCACTGGTACTTCCAACAGGGATAGAAAAAACGCAATTCCACTGTTAATGTAACCTCCTGATTTCCGCGGTAAAACAAAGTGATAAATGTTCAGGGCAGTGCGTGACTTTTAATCAGCCTGTTGGCTCCTCATCCACCTTTCGCAAAGTACCTTCGCAAATTCCTTTGACCTTTCCTTCTAGTTTTCTCAGTTCTTGCCATGCAGCACTGAGCCTTCTCTCGTACTGGTCGAAGAAAGCTCTTTCTGCGAGGTCGATGAGCTTCTGGTTGACCACCCTCCCATAGCGCCGGATGTGCATGATTGGGCGTTGGCACAAGGGGCATCCCTTCAGATTGGAGCCCAGTTCCATCTGCACAGGATGAATCCGCCTGCATGGACAATGCGTGCTCTTACGAATGATCAGCCATGAGTATCAGCTTTTCCGCGTGTGTTCAGCTGTAGGTGACGCCACTGAAAAGCTCTTTGCTCTGCATGTAATTTTGCTAGGATTTGCGAAGACATCCCTAGAAAAGGAGATTCCTTTCGCGAGACTGAAACCTCTGTGTGGTTGCACCAATGCACTGGTGCACATCCACCAGCTCCTTGGGTCCTCCGAATTCCGTTGAGCTATATTGCCTTCAATGCCGCCCACCTGCCGTTTCCATCCTTCCTATAAGCTTCGGAAAGCTCCATGTGCCCGTCCAGGAATGAAGTGACGAAAAGGTGGCCACAAGGAAGCACAACAATGGGGTCCCTATTCAACTGGCCTTCTGTGATGTCTCCGTACGTCGCACCCGTGCACCAATCTATCACCTGAGATATCATCACCATTACACATGTAGATTGCATAGCGTGGCCATTTTCCAATTCTCCGTGATGTCCACATAAAATCCCATCTCAACATGAACAGTTCAATAGAAAAGGTATGATGAATTGGACGTCTATGTGATGCATCTCCTTTTTTCTTTGGATATGTGCGTAAAGCACGTACATCTATAGTGCATGGATCACTTGAGTTTTCCCTTCAATACTTAAATCATGTTGTTTATTTTGAGAAATCCTTTTTCATCATAAAAATATCCCATTTTCCTCTGCGGCATATCCGCGAATTGATGCTCCATGGAACGGCAACATCATGTGGCTGTACATTCAACACATGGAAACGGCGCAAACCTAACCATGATTCCTGCAACGTCCGTTTCATCAGACATAGTATTCCACAAGCTTATCGTACATTTGTCCACTTTTAAAGTGCACCTGCCCCTTCCTTACCTCAATACGCTTATGCGCTCCTTCAAGGTGTGATTTCTCCAAATCCCTTTACCGTCGAAGTGCTGTTTTGGGGTATGAGACCATCAAATGGGTAAATATTAATGAGGTCATTGCACTTGCAATGGGATCTAGATATCCATTTCTCTCATACATAACGAGTACTTCATACTGATTAATAATTGCTTTTATTTTCAATGCGCTCAGGATATATGCTATTCAGTGATTCGCAGTACAATGACTTACCTGATTTTTCACCTTGGGAGAGGCGCAATTCAAACAGTGGCGACTGGAAGGGCATTCTTCCCCACACACACCTGGGCAGCGACACCCACAGGCCAATTTCTTTCTGCATCTTTGATCGCATGGAATCCTGCAAACGCGACGAAACGTGGGCAGTCAGAACCATTGAAGAAAACGTTCACTGAGTAAAGTGCCTTTGGCAATTTCTGCGCCACCGCTGGACCAGTTGCTTCATACTCGCTGATATCATGATGTTAAATGATGGTATTCCTGATTGAGCTCGAAATCACAGTTTCGCCAATAAGTACGAGATCTGAGGTAACAAAGGTCGAAAATCCGTAATTTTAACAACTGTTGTGTTCAAGTAAGTCGAAACCTCTTTTTCACGTCATTATACGTGTGTTCTGATGACCTTTTTCATCTTTAGCAGCCTGCATTCGCTTATCTTTCCCTGTGGTAAGGAGCATTGGCACCACGCGCTACGAATCCCCCCCTCCCCATATTCCGTGTGGAAAAAGCTCCGTGCCATTTGCCTATCAAACACATGCAATCTTCCCCCTTTTAGATTCCACGGCCATTGCATATGCTCAATTTTGTAGCATTGTAGCAACGTAGATGTTTCGGCATGTATGGCAATCCATTCCTCAAGGCACTAAATCAAATCATTAATAGCAATCTGTTTTATTACAGATGGTTGTTTTTCAGGCAGGTCCGCTGCCATAGAAGCCACGAACAGTACATTCCGCGAACCAACATTCGGCAACCAAAATTTCCGTATCAAGTCAGCATGATTGCGAACATCTCATTCGATTTCCGCACAGGCTCACAAAATCTGCGGATCAGACATCAATGCCGGTTCACCTTCACTTTCGGATAGGAGCCTCATTGAGGTCATTTGGGGGGTTGCGGCCATTATGTGTTTTTCGATTTCACATTGTAAGGTACCTAGCACGCTTCATGACCAAGGTCACTTGTGAAGGTTCACACCCAGAAATCTTCGGTGTCGGACAAACCTCCTCAGGCCAACAAACTCGTTGGTTACAATACCTTATGCAAGGAGCGCCGCACGGCACAGGACAGGCGCCTCTGTGGGTGCACTTCCACACACATTCGTGGACGCATGGAGGGCACGCGTCCTTGCAGGGTCTCTTGCAGGAGCTGTGGAAGCACTTCATTCCGCAGAGACTGCTACAGGGAGGACACACGGTCTTTGCATGGCCTGAACACACAGCAACACGGTCAACATGCTTGAAACTTCAAGTGATCCGGGGCCGCTGCGCAGAATAATTTTGGATGTCTGTAAATTAACAAAGATTGTATGGACATTCGTGCAAGCGCACATTAACCAAATATTCGGTTCCAATTTTGTGTTGAGGTATCTAGCGGCTTGTATCCAAAGTGATAAGCAGTGAATCCCAACATGCTAGTACTTGCGCAAATTCTGATCTGAATTTCTGGTGGGAGCTGCGCCACCGTGGGTAGCTTGCTTGAACAGAGAAAATCTCCCAATGCACTCATATGACGCTCTTGTAGATACGGCAGATTTGTTTCGTGCATTGCTCATTGAGCATTCCGCATCTTTCCTCCCGGACTTAACTGCATTGCTTTTGTATCCGATTGAAATCTCTGTCCATTGACCATGGCTGTCAGCTTCATGCGCTGGGTTCAATCGGTGCTCGCACACTGGTATTTTCACCTTTTTCGTCTTTGATCAGCTCGTGCTGATGGCACTCCGCCTTGCAATCATGACCACACGGCAGCTGTCGGGTGCACTTCCTTCCGCAACGCTTGTGTCCACCTGGGCGTGCGCTGCCAACGGCAGCCGCACGCCCAGTATCCGAATTCCCCGCAGCTTCCCGTCCTTGGCACTCTCCGCACCTCCCTTTGCACAAATCGCCGCAAGGAAGAACTGCAGCGCATTCGGCAGTGCACAGCGTTGGATCGGCCAAATATTCCTCGCGAGCGCCACATTTGATTTCGATGGTGTGACCGCACGCTCCATCCAGTGTGACCTTCTCGGGCACCGGGCACGTCTCCCCTCCGGACACGTAGCGTGCTGCGTCGCAGCAGTCGGTCGTTATCTTGTGCTTGCATTTGGGCATAATGGACTCCACCTTTTCCGTGCATGGTATTGCGCTCAACTCTCCAGACCTGCAGACAGGCGCGTTGGAAAAGGGGCTCATGAGTAAGCATCAAAGCGTCACCACAACTGTTGACACTCCTCTCCCGTTGTGACAAAACGCGTTCGCTTTGGGGGTTTCGGCTGTGCCCAGTGAAGGTGTGTTCGCAATCCGCAAAACACTTTCCAAATGATCCATTCATGACACGGAACGGCATTTCAGGTGGCACACAATTTGCCATATGAATTTCCGACGGCCCTCTACTTACATCCAGCACGGCACGTTGCGCTTTGAATGACCGCAGGGAAGCTTCACCTCCGGCACATTCCTCCTGCATTGTCCGCATTTCTCGTGGCACAGATTTTCGCAACTGTGCCCGCATGGCAGCTCCTTCCGGCATGGCTCATTGCAACAGGCCCGCTTGTGCTCAGCATCATCGGCGTGGCATGTCCTAATGCAATTCCCCTCCAGGTTAGGATGAATGCAGCGGCGCACTCAACAATGCAAACAAAAGCGAACGTCTGCTTTCTTTCATGCTCTGCTTACGTCCACAACGGAAGGCCAATGAAAATCTGTGATAGGCAGAAAAGCAAACTCTAAAAGTAGGATTAAAAAATCGTCCAAGGCGATGTAACTAGGAGTTTGAAAATTCACGGCATGGCGTTGACGTCGGGCAATCTTCAGGCGCTGCTCCTACCTCGGGCAGCTGTGTCCGCAGGCAAGCCGAAACTCGCAACTCTTGCCGCAACCCCCGTTTGGAATTCGCTCTTCAAAGTCCTTCCAATCGGCTATCCTTGCAACGTACTCTGGGTGGTTCGGGCAGACACACTGCAATGGAACATGCAAATGATCATCTTCGCAGAAGCAAATCCTATTTGAATAAGGGAAGCCACCATATTGGCATACATATTGCCAATAATTACGGCAATGATTACTTCCATCAGGTGCGGATTGCAGGAGAAGAATGAAGTTGGTCAGGAGTTGGTCAAGGATTGATGCAAGGAATGCTGTGTGCAGCTACCATGACCCCTAGAAGGCATGTGAAAATACATACTGGATTGGACATGAAATGCGGTCGGCCCCTGGTAGTGGCTGATAGCGCCGTGCTGGGGCTGCAGTCTTTTGAGGTCGCAATTAATGTAGCTGAATGCTTCGAAGGCCTTTTTCCGAACGGTCGGAACCATAAGACACTCGCCCTTCTCGTTTTTAGGACCCAAGAAATGACAATATTTCGAAAAGCCCTTTTGCCAAGATCTTGCAATAATGGCAGGGTTTCCGAGATTGCCTTAGTAGAGGATGTATGGAATACTCCCTTCTGTGGCTGAATGAATTTTCCTTGGATTCTACAAAATTCTTGAGGAATTCTTGTAAATGTAGCTCTTCATGACTCGACTTCACAATAATTTCAACAGCATCAGATGGCCCGGAGGAGTGGCTCGTTTTTGCTCTTCCCCTCGTCGTCTGAGGGGCCTTAAATGCCAATGAATCTGTGGGCAAAGCAGAATTCAATGCCAATAGATTCCCTTCGTTTGGAATTTCCCATCACAGCTCTTGTACATGTGGTATATACAATACTTGCTCAACGTTATATGCAAACACTAACGCAAGCTTCACAGAATATACACGTTATCACCCAAGGCTGACACGTGCTCTTTCCATTGTCGATACCATGGTAAGTTTCTAGGGCTACCCGTGAATGCACGCAAACAAGGGGGCAAAAGGTGATATTTGCATATGCGAATTTGCATCACGTTGCATCCCCAAAACACATTTAGATAATTGACGCTCGACATTCCGGTACCATCGAAGAATGCAGAACGCATCTATGGAGCATTCTGTGGCTCATTCAGTGCTGCCGCGCGCCACCGTGTATTGATTCCATGACTGCACTAGCGCACCTCGAGCTCCCGCCCCAGACAGCCGCCATCAGCCAACACATCGAGGACGCCATTCCACATGCCGTCCTCCCTGTAACTCCGCAGCGTTCGGGCGTTGCCAAGTATGTACATTCCCATCTTTGCTCTCGACAGCAGAACATTGGCCCGATGCTCGCTTTTGAGGAACCCGATCCTCCCATTGCGCACCAACGAAAGAATTACCACATTTGCTTCTTCCCCCTGAAGTGCAAATGCGTCCACACTTAATGGAAAACACTTCAGGATCAAATTCGTATCAGTTGGTAGGACACCCGTGCTTATCGGCTTTCGGGATGTGTTTCAATTTGCACCATGCCAGTTTCAGATGGTGGGGAAGGTCTGAATCCCTTGTATGCGTGCTTCTACCATGCGCAAAGGGGAACTTGACAAAAATTCAACTACTGATGGCCGCGGAATGGAGAGCGAGCAACATTTCTGCATTTTAGCAACATCGTTTTCCCATATCTCTCTTCAGCAACATATCATACTTCGCGAAGTATGACACTTCATGAATTACGAAATTTTCCACATGAATTAATGGTGTTTTATGCGTTTCCATCCATAAATTTTTGTGTCCCAGTCACGATTTGCGGTGGCACGAACGCCGTTCCCCAAATCTTCTTCTGCGGTAGAAGTCCTTCTTTCTTAATGTGTCACCTGGAAATTGTCGATCGTGGCGATTCGTATGCGCTCCTTCAGGCTATTCAGCACAAATGATTGTGGTAAACGACTGCCTTCAACCTCTTTTCCATTTCTTGCCCGTGGGCTGTGCGAGGAGTCCGCATCATTAGGGCCTTCATCTTCTCCTGCAATGAACAAAGAAACGACTTGCATGAAGCTCATGGTGACAAAGAATCTATCATGGCCAAACGTCGATGAGCAACAAAACCAAGGCACGTTGCTTACAATAGGAAAAAATGGCCAAATAACCCGTGTTCAAACGTGTACAAGTGTTCCGGTTTTGTGCTATTTCGTGTTTTTAGCATGCAGAACACTAATGAAATGCATACATATGTGTTCTCAAATCCGCTGAGATGGAGTCTTTGTATTTCCTTCATTCTGCAGGCAAGTTTGTCAACATAGGAGCGAGGGCGCAGCAACCAATTACTTACTGCTATCCTTATCAGGGTATCTTGGGAAAACGCTCTAGCCCAAAAGTGACGGTGATCGTAGTAAAGCCACAAATGCACCGCAACAGCAAACCGTGTTTGACTTCGTATCACCAGTGTAAAGGGACACTGCAGACAGACGCAGAGTCCAAAATGACGACACTTAAACAAAAGCAAGCTCAGGGCACTCATCAGCGAATCGACACAGGCGCCCTGCATTTCTGGTCGCATTTGAGAATATACAATATTTAGGGTTGCAATTCAAAAACGCAGATGCGCGTTCCTTGCCTTTGTCGAGATTCTTCAAATCTTCTGCATCGCGCTCATAGATGGCTTCCTTCAATTTAATGGCACGGAGCTGTTCCCTGATCAGATTTAGTTGACCAACGTATGGAGTGATTATGGCGATCTCACCTGCGGCCAAAACCATCATGTGTACTGAATGCAAAACTGCAAATGATGAAATCAGCACATTTCCAGCGCTGCAGGAAAGACTAGGACTGCCGGTCCTTCCCAAAATCCCTGGCACAGAAGCGCTTGAATTGGCATGCCTTTGGTGTAGTGGTGCACGTGTTCAATGATATATAAGCAGCGTGGCACTACTCCGCCTTCTTCAAGTTCCCAATTTTGAAAAGTTGGCAGAAATCTGCAGTTTCCTTGCAGATGTCGTAAGGTTTTCAAAAGCTATTTCTGGAGGGCGCAAACTTAAAAAGGGAAGAGATGCGCGCAAGCACGAATATCCAAGGAAAAACGTTGCGTACATATTTCTAATTGAAAATTTCTGCCCACAGAATTTCTAATCGGGAAGTTAAAGTTACGGTAAGTTGAAAATAGCGAAAATCAGACAAACAAAAGTAAGATTTCCAAGCTACTATGAGTATGAACAAGTTGGCGGCGTTTTTGTAAGCTTTGCGGTTTCGCTCGCAAGTTCGTCGCCTTATTGCGATGTTCACGGCGATTTATTGATCGGGGAACGCAAACGCCAGAACGAACTCGCATACTGCGAGGACGCACAAGAAAAAAATGTTTTCCACGATATTTGCAAGAGAACATTCGCCATTGCTCCGGAGGCATAACTGACTATGTCTTGGTAGAAAAACACGCTACAAGTTGGCAATTTCGCCACACTGCTCCCCAGCTGAAATACAATCATCCCCTCAACCATTATGCGCATACGCGCGTCGAGGCCTTGCTTGATTCAAAGAGTGAGTTGTTTTTTTGGCGTGTATCTTTTGTGCCGGAAGCATTTTCTGTTGTGCCACTACCAAGAGCAAAGATCTCGCCGTCGTCAACTCGATGCTTGTGTCAGTCTACCTTCATATGAACGATGGTGGTGGCGAAGCTGGATAGAACATAACAAGCCCAGCAGGTAGCTGTCAGCTTCCTATTCTGCCAGATCAAGCAGTGCCCATGATCATTTTATGGAAATCTAATGTGTACCGCATGCCAAATCCAGAAATCCATCAATTCCTATTGCTAAATATGCACTGCAGGTCTACGGTGCAGGTCTACGGTTTTCAGGGCATCCACGACATGGATTTCGCACGTCACCTGTTCCGTAGGCTTCCTGAAGATATAGGTGCTGCGCAAGACGCACTGCGTATTTAGCCTCCCAAAGGTTTTTAATCGACCTCCCATGCTCATGGCTAGATTCGCGGTGGTCGTGGTCGACAAAGAAGACGTTCTTTTTCATGCCGGCGACGTTAGGGTAGCTCTTCACCGCCTCGTGGTCAGAAAGATCGCGGTACACTGTGCCCTTTATAAGCCTGATAGATGAAACAAAATCCACATCAAGTTACTGCTTTCAGGTGAACAGAATAGAAAATTATGATTCTCCAGGGCTGCGTGGGTGAACTCACCTGATCGTACTCAATTGTTTTTTACCTCGTTATCCACCTGCGACTTCATTCACGTCTCCCATGACGTCGAGGTACATGAATTACAAAACTCTGTGGTATATAACGTGTTCAGTTCCATGGACGAAAACACGCATATCCGGAATGTATGACACTTCATATCCTGAATAAGCCAAGTATATCTCTAGGGCAGCCGAATGTACATCTCTCCTTGTGGCTCAGGCAACCGCCCATATCCAGTATGTGAGGATATGCATATTTCCCATCACGCTTTTTCCCCATATGGAGAGCATGGAATGCTTTGCCGAGATATTCGGCGAAGTTCTCCTGGAATTCGTTTACCGGTGCATGACATAGGGCGGCCGCCCATTATGCATAACGACCTGATATTTTGTCCAGCCAGTTGACAGATTTCGTGGTCCCACCCGTACACAGTTCACCTGGGTGAAGCGGGCAACACGGCAGTGCAAGATAAAATTGCATTTGGCGGGCCATTGATAACAAATTGTCACATTCATAACGATCACATTTGATGGCTCTACGAAGGAGCCCAAAACGAGCGGTGAAATAGCGGCACCTTCTAACGAGGTTGTGTTCAGAGATTTTCAGGTCAATGTCATGGTCCTTACTCTGAAATTTCTAGCCGCATTCTCCTCTGCTCCCTCAGAGTCACACATGGGAGGTTCATTGAAACCACCAGCCGCTCAAAGATGGACATGTCCAGGTTGAGCCCCATCTCCGAATCAACTTCCATGTCGTAGAGTTGCACCTTGGGCCGCAGCTGCTTGTGGTCCCCGATGAGTATGAGGTGTTCGGTTGAAGCAGACAGGCTCGTCAGCACGTGCGACTCCAAAACTTCCGCCGCCTCCTCCACGATCACCACCTGCAACGTCGGTTGCAATGTGTTACCGATTTGGAACAAGAACTTATATCCACTGGGAGGGCCCACCTGCGAGGTTGTGCAATACGAAGATACAGCACAAACACAGTGCAAAATAACTCAAAAGTAAGCGCCATAAAAAGCAAAGCTGATCTGATAGATGGGCATGTGTGCGTAGGAAGTATTAGCAACATTGGAAAAACTGACTTCGCTGACTCCGATGACTCCGATGACTGAAGGGCAGTTTTCATTGCCGTTTGGAAACAAGCAAATTTCGTTTTTGTTACAGCCACGCTTCGGTGCATGCCATTCACTGAATCGATCATGCAACACGCTAGTGAAGCAACTGCGGAAATACATCATTGTGGTGCAAACAGCAAGCAGCACACTAACACCTGGAAAGTTGGCCAATGGCTAGCATCTGACCAAGTCACTGGATTTTTCAGATGCTGCGGCGTTTTTGAAGAGCATTTGCTTCCGAAAAGAAAAAATTGCACCGCAAGCGAATCCGTGGATTTCCGCTTCAGCCGAATTGCGTCTGGGTGTGTACAAGATATCCCTGCGTTGGCGCAAAACTTTGCTTTCCCTTAAGGGAAATCGGGCTTTTCATTTCATTGCACTACGATGTGGTCACACAATTGGTATGCACTGACACATCTGCGTATATTACCCCTATGCAAGTGTTGTGCAGCGCTGTGAGGTCATTTTGCAAATTTGGTACACATGTTCGTAGTTTTGAATAGTTTGTTCGAATATTTCTCCTCAAGCGGTGCGGGTATGTACGCACAGGTGGCTTTTTTTTCACTGACGTGACCACCAGTGGCAATACGAATTTCCGTCCTATATTGCCATATCGGCATCCACCCTGGTGCGAACATCGAATCTGCAGATGCCATGCAGCATATTTAGCCTTTCTGGTATGGCACCAGCCAGATTACCACGGAAACTACTTTGGTGGAATTTAAGATGCACGAAATGCTGAATTGATTGCGCAATGTTGATAATGTTGAATCACAAGCTGTGCACAATTGAAAGCGTTACTGTGGATCACCTGGACGCCGGAATGATTCCCCTTCAACTGCATAGCAAGAGGCTGCAGAAACACTCACCTTTGGACTGAGTGCAGCGATGAGATTTTGGTGCGCAGCCACCTTAGACGTAGTCATGCCAACGACGTCTGCCCTCCTCATCATTGAGAGATAGATTGCCTCATCTATATTGCGCAAGGGCTCTATCAAATCTTCGTTGCACCAGATGTATGCCTGCAGCTCGTTCATCAGTTCTTCCATTCTCTGCTCCTTCAGGTAGCGCATGACCACTTGCCTCTCATTTCTATTTGGAACAGACACAGTCTCAGTATTGGCGAATTTCGTCTTGTACGTTTGCTATGCATACGGACTGGCGGCGTTCTGCGATCAACCTTTTCTTAGACCCTAACGCTTTTTTCAATGAGCTGAAACAACCAGAATTAATATAACAAGCGCATGTGTTTCCTTGCCATTTCTATGCAGATTCGTGTGGAGTTGTGCGCCTATCAGTGACAGCCAACGAACCGGAGAGCGTCAATTTCAGCATGTTGATCAACTTCAATCTTCTTCTGAGTGGGGCACCTGCTCATGGACCATGCGTCGTCGCATTCCAGAAGTTCAGCCAACTGCCTGTCGGCGTCCCCATCTGTGCGTCTTCGGCTTGATTCTTTTCCCCGTTTCGGTCCCGGGCGGCTCCTCGTCGACAACTGGTGCATCCACGACGCCAAAGTGTCGGGCTTTTCCTCAGATAGGACTTCAAACACATTGGAAGTCTCGGCTCCACCTGATCCCACAGCAGAACATGCGACCGTGCACATTAGGAACAGGCCGCTGTTACTGTTAATTGACAATATTGGAGCAATCTATTCTGTATAAGCCTTAGGGAGGGGATCAATGCCTTTGCGGAGAATATTCGCATCATCAAGT
The DNA here is from genome assembly GCA_905146915.1 of Ostreobium quekettii. NCBI lineage: Eukaryota > Viridiplantae > Chlorophyta > Ulvophyceae > Bryopsidales > Ostreobiaceae > Ostreobium > Ostreobium quekettii. Next base: position 85,234 of record CAJHUC010000453.1, on the reverse strand, counting down.
ATGATGAAGTGCTGATGTAGTGCTACTGGACAGAAGAAATTAACTGGTATATAAAAGTTACAATATATAGCCAGAATGTTTTCAAAAACAATGTGGTCGGCTGTCCAAGGGCCGTTTTTGTTTAGAGTTCCCTGTCGCATCACCGTTGTATTTAAAGTGCTTAAGAATTTTGATGCGCACTCGATCCCACACAGCACAAATATTGCCAATAACTATGCGCCGCTCTGATGGCATTGATTCGCGAATTTCGCGTTCATTGCAGCTGAAATACTTGTTTGGAATCAATTTCACTGTTCAGGCAACAGCACGTGGTTCCCAGATTTTTGAATCTGTAACATCGCGAGCAGAATTCAGAGGCAGAGGTTTCCGAGGAATTTCCTTAGCAGTCCGCCCATCGAATCGCTAACTCTGGTGTGCTGAATGATAACAATCGTGTTACACGTTGTCTTCATGAATCGCGCTATTTCGCGAGCGAATATTTCGTACATTTGGTGTTTTAGTTCTTGGTACTGAAACTGGAACAAGCATCTTCAATCTAGGATGCCCACCTTGTGTATCCATCTTCACCTCTGCAAATCCAAAGCCTTTGCTTTCCTCTAGCCCCTCACACCAGTGCACCCACGGTCCCAAGTCATCGTCGCCGTTTTCAGGACACCACCAGAAGTCATCCTCATCATCCTTGTTGCCCACAAGGGAGCCATATAAATCAGGTGCGTCCATTTTCAGGATGGCTTCTACGTCTCTGAATCTCAGCCTTTTAGCCCTGCGGATTTAACGACCCTGAAATCAGCGTCTGTTTTAGATTAAAGTCAATCTCATTTTGCATTCATGGTTGCTTTCACGAATTGACGTAAATTCCTGTATGATTTGGCCCTTTTGGTGACTTCTGGGCAACGGAACCTACTGGACTAAGCATCTCAAACGGCGGCTTTATTGCTTACCAAGATGTATTATTCTTCCAAACATGCTTGGTGTTTATGTATACCGCACACCAATTTTACGCTTAAATAAACGTAAACATAGAAGCGGCCATTGTCGCGGCTATGTTTACCTTTTTTAGGGCCCGCTGAGCCAACCAAGTTACATGGCGATGTCGCAAACGGTGATCAGTCTCGACCTCTCTATTATCTGCAACACAGCGTCCACCTCGCCCTCGGCAAGAGCTACATCGTCCCCAAACAAAAGGCCGTTTTATGCCCACTTCCGCGCGTCTAGCTGCCGCTCCACGGATTTCATGGGTCTTCATGTAATGTCTTAATGTACACAGGACCTGTATTTACCTATGTTCATGCGCTTTTACGCTTGAAAACACAGATACTGTTGTGCCAGTAAATGCACATAAACCAGCCTGTTTGCACCGTCAAGGCCAATCATGCTGGCAAGTGAAGGTAAAACAATGAATTTTTTGCGCCCTTGCAAACAACCGCAAACAAAATCAGTATTGGGCCATCTGGACTACAACTGCCAGGTGGTTAGCCTAAAGTAAGACAGCAGCTTCCTTGCAGTCAACCCTGCTTCATCAGAATTCCGCTCGGCAAATATTTTGAAGCGGTCTCAGTTCCTGGCTCAAACTGATTATACGATGTCAATTGGCCTCTGGAAGCGCAGCTGCTATGAGAACTTTAGGCCGATGTCACGCAGCTCATACGATAATCAAGTGATAGCCATAAATTCGCTCACCTCTGCAAGCTCCTGATGGTTCTGATCTTCTCTTCGAGGGCACACGAAGTGTTTTGGATACTTCGATAGGTCACTGATCTGTCGTAGAGGAGAGAGGAAATGTCGGGGCACTTGCGGCTCTTCGTTTTCACATTCAGTTCTTTCATTTCCTCGCGGCGAACTTGCCCGCCCAGCCGCAGAACATTCCTTACACCGCTTTCTATGAGCCCCGCCAGGAGTTGATCCAATGCGTGGTTCGTTAGGCTGACACACAATAACGGTGTGTGGCCACTGTCCTCACCGGCTGGCTGTCCTGGTGCTTTAGAAGCCTTGGAATTGGCCACCAAAACCCTCACGATTTGGATTCCCAGGTACGTTTTCCCTGATTCAGCACAAAGAACCAGGCCAGTACGGTGGCAATTCTGCGACGACATTCCAGCGTCATGCAAGTTCAGTTAGCTCAGGTATCGTACAAACACGACAACTGAGCTAAATGAGCGGATTGGCTACAATCAATGCGTCGAGCCAGCATTTGGTGGAATTCTATGCGCCAGAACATAGGGCGAGCATGCCCAGCATGAAACAGCACACACGCCAGATATGCAAGTCCCCTCGTATACTCCATGTATCTACTTGGCAGCACAAAACAGGCTCGACCTAGTCAAAATTAGGGTTTAAACTAGTCTAGTTCGGTGGAGCGCAGATGTTTGATGCCGTCCACTCTAGGACATGATGGTTATGGAGGCCTTTTGAGTGTTTCTTTTTACGTTTCAGGTCTGGGAGTGTAGGCTTCAATTTTCCTGTTTGTAGGGCCGAACCTCAATTGAACTAAGTTTAACCTTTACACCCTAATGGCAGTGATTCACTGCATTTGGATTAGGAATGGACTATTGTACTATCGGGATATGCATGCGCGTCATTTGGCAAAGGCTCAGACATTGATGCAATGATGTGCTGTAGTATCGTTGATGCGATACCGAATTGTGTCGTACAGTTCCAGTATATTGGGCAATCGCACCAAAACTTGACACATGGGAATTTGCTGAAGCGTTGCTGGGCATTGCGTCAATGCAAATGCAGCCACAGAACTGCATCAACGTCCTCACTTTTTCAGGTGGCAAGTATACACGCCTACCCATCAGGTCGTCTGAAATGCTGAGCTTCATATTTCCACACTTCCACCCTCCCATATTAATTGTCATCTATTATTTTGAGACTTATTTCTCCATCTCACCTACGTCAATTTTCAATAAATTTTACCCCAAAGTTGTGTTTGGGAGGTTGGAGTGTACTATCAAAATTTCAAGTCGATCCATTAACTTTGAGGATTTGGTCGTACTTTGTAACAAGGGTCCTTTGGCCAGAACAGGGTCGTTTTTGGACGTTGGGCCGAGAAACAGCCGTTTTTGCCTGTTTTGAGGAGCACTCTTTCTCGGCAGTGAAACAAACCCATCCTTGCAAAACTACTCACACCGTTCAGAGTGGAGGTCGCTAGGGTGCTTGCAAAGAGATACGGCTATAGGAAAGGCACTTCGAATGAATTGATCGTCAAACTCGCCATCGCTTGCAGCGTCAATTCGTGCTTGATCTGTGGATCGGAGCGATGTTCGGGACCCGGATGTTTTTGGCCAGGGCTTTTCGAGCTCCTTCACCACCGTCAAGGCAACTGAGGAAGGTCTCCCAATCCTTTTAACAGGGAGCCAGGGATGGTGATGGCTATCACTCCGATATAGCACAAACAATTAGTAAACTGGCGGTGGCCACGGGAGTGGAGATTTTTCCTTGTTTCAAAACTTCAGAGGATGGGGTGCAAGGATGATGGCCACAAAGGTGAATTCGGGTCTTTTGGAGCGACGGAGTCTTGCTAGGTTCCAACGGATTGTGCACCGCGCACAAGCGTAGGCCATGTATCCACAAACAATGACAATTTTTGGCCTTCCAGCTTAGGGTTCCACTCAAGCCCTGACTAAAGTGACAGAATGACAGCACACACTGAGCCCAGGCTTCTTCAAGGTTGTATACATTGGCCTTTCCGCTCGTTGGAGATCCGCCCATCGGAGATCGAGAAAAGCAGCGATTTCTGGCATCGTCAACGCTGCAATGATGGCAGCCTAAGACAAGGATAAATGCACGTTTGAGTGTGTTCGGCAAGTGCTATGACACGTGCCGGACCCCATCCTTTACGCAACATTGGCAACCACTGGCGCTGCAATTCCCATGCACGGGAGCGCTCCCAAACCAGCGGATTCTGCTACACCGCGTAAAGTGAACGCGCATTTTTTGGACGTGTCAGAGCAATTTTGGGGAGCAGCTCACAGGGGTGAGGACAAAATGTTGTTTCTTCGAAATTCGAGCCTAAGTGCTTTGAAAACCAACCTTTCCGATTCTGCCTCAATTCCAATCTAGATGCTATTTTCGTGACGAGATTTGTCTCCCAAATAGACGACAATTAATATGGGACGGAGGAAGTAAGTTGCAATGTGAAATAGCTCAATTGTTGCTATTGCGGGAGCGATGAGTATCAAAACTTTGCGTCTTTGATACCCAAATGAAGATGGTCTGTTTCCCACAAAATTTGAATAGCATTGCTTCTGGTGTAAGGCAAACATGCATCATGCTCATATGCGCATTGTCTCGTCCAAATGCGTATCCATGCATTTCACTGCGTTCCAGCACCGCGGCGTTATGGTACCTGTGCCAGGGGGGCCCTGTATCAACGCAACCTCTCTCGTCAACGCCGCTTTCAGGGCTCTTATCTGGGCGACATCGAGGGTGCTCTCTTGCGTAAGCAAAGATTCGGGGAAGTCTTCCGGTGACGACAGGTCGACATTCATCAATCCCTCAATGCGCCTGCAACCACAACCGCAGAGATGAGAACCGACCATGTGTTTACTTGGCGAATACAGCATTGTATGCGACATTGCACATCTGTGTCCTACCATCATATGCCAACATTTGATGGATTCTTGATCATTTACATGCCATTAAAAGCCCGTAGACTTGCATTCATGCGTGATAATCGTCACTACGCAGACACCGCAATCATGTGTACAATCAATCTTGCTGACGTTGGGCAATCTCGGCGACGTAACACGTCAGTCACAACTGGTAACGGTTGCGCGTATGTGCCCAACGGCGCTTACCACTCGCCCCCGCAAAGGGGGCCACGAGGCATTCGAACAAGCAGTCGTTCTTTACTAATGCTAGCGCATCCGCCTGCCGATGCCCATATCCCTGACGCTGATAGCGCTGACGCCCACCAGCAGGCAAAATCGGCATTGTTCGTCGAACATATGGATACAGAAGTAGCGGCGTTTGTACTGGCGACCTGCGATGTCCTAAAAATGTTCAGCTGCCTGCCCCTGGTCGCCATGGTAAAAATCTCATGCCAGCGATTACTGTTATTGATTATGATGGTGAATGTTACTGCCAATAAAGTAAAATGAAGCAGGCTGACGTTGCAAGCCATTGGGGAGCAGTTGCGCACGATATATCGACCATACATAATGCACGAACAGCAACCCATAGTACCTACATAACACTTTTGATCATTCGCATCATCGCAGTTACCACTACAGACAAAACCAGTGACCGGCTAAGGCATACCTCATGGATCCATCTTCTCCCGGAGTTGCAAGACAAGAAAGATCGAATCCTTTCCTGCAAATGTACGCGGGAGGCGGAACCACCATCTGCGACGAAGTGCACTCTACATTCGGCTTCGACGTGATGTAATCTGCGAATGGAATAGGGGCAGTCTTGAGAGCCTTCAGAATTGGCTCGTATCCAAAAAAACTTCCTCCTCCTGTTTGAATCAATACGGCCTCCCCTCCAGTTTCTAATCCCAAGGATCTGGAAATGATGCTTCTGCCAGGGCGCCCCTCAGTGAACCTACGTTTGCACAACTCGGCTTTCTGTTGCCACCCAATTGTACTGAGTTGCTCGCATGTCATTAGAATTTTTCTGCTGTTGCACTTTAGCGTGGGATTCCATGCCAAGGCTCACAACAGTGTGCAAATGAAACAGAGCAATCTTGAAATTTGCATGAGAATATTGCTCGAATTCAACAATATTTCTGAAATTCTGAACTCCCTCAGTTACTGTACTCTTCTTGAGGAAACTGTCGCAACTGGTGTCTGTGCACGACAGTGCAGTCGCTGGGCTGGCGTCAGCTAAGATGGAGTGGTGGTGTGCCGCCGGGATGTGCCGAGCGTCGGGCGGAAGAAATGCACAAATGCATTTTATGTGCATGCTGCTCGAGCTTAGGTGCGAGAAGGAGGTGGGTGCTCTCATGCTCGTGGGCGGAGAGTGCACTACGGGATGTTCAACGACACTGCCGCTACAGTGGAGATGGCGGGAGAGGGCGCCGTGAAGCGAACGAGTAAGGAAAGAGACTGACTGAATTTCCATGTTGTTGAGACTGCAATACAGTATCCAACTGCTGCAGAAGATATAAATGGCGAAATATTTGCAGTCTGCTTTAGGCATTTCAAGGGATCAATAGGATTTATGAGAAACCGCCCACAATTTCCATTCTCATTACAATTTAGCTCTGTATTAGCATCCTGCTAAAGGCCTGATGCATTACGAAAATAACAGCTGCACAAAGAGTGGCTTTAGAAATCTTAGAGCCACTGCCACACATCAATACTCAGGTGCCTCACCTGATTCCTATCGAGGCTCTCCGCGGCCTCTTGGGTGCCAAGAGATCTGTGTTTCTTTCACAAATTACACCCAAGAGAGGCTGCGGAGTCGCCGAGTCTCCGGGCTTAGTTGCCTGCCCTTCTTCTTCATACCAGAGGCACACCAGCGTCCCGTGCTGCAGCCTTTTTGTATTATCCCACCACGCCGCGCGCCTCTTTTGGTTCAAGTTCTGCACGGTTGGAATGTCATCGAACTCCACCTGCAAATCCAAAGGTTTTCTCATCTTAATCCCCAAACTATGCGCTCGATGTCATTGTGCCCGAGCCCCGCGTTCGCCATTCTCCAAGTCGTGCCGCCCTTGCGCGAGAACGCCAGAATCACTCAGAGATTCTGCATTTGTGTTTGCATGTTTCGATGCGATGCGGTGGTGTTCGCGGCAGATGGTGATCAAGGTGGCTCGGGGCAGTACCCCCCTCAGAAAGGCCGACACAAGCCAAAAAGTGGTGGGGTGGGGTGGGGGTGGGGGGTGTAAGGCGATCGGATAGCAAAGATCGCAAAATGAGTGTACAAAAACGAATATTGGCCATGTCAGACGCGTGGGTCCAGGCGGGGCGTTACCCGAAAGATTGGTGGACATCCGGTTCCCGAAGGGGGCAATCAGGAAACAAAATGGCAAAAAAAGTTATTCGCGGTGCACCAAACTGTCCTGAAATTCATGCATTTTGGCGGCTGGCATAGGGTGCACGAATCGAATGCGATGTTGTCTGATCGCCAAGGGGCCTGTCAATTGCGCTGATACGGTAGTCCAACAGGCACAGGGCTAGTGGATGCAACTTTCGATGGGCAATGAGTGCAATGGGTAATTTCCATTGTTCCAAAGCGTCCCGCCAAGGTTTCCACATGGCATGGAGCCGCCACTACAGCCAAATAGTAAAGAAATACCCACAGGTGGATCACAAACGCGTCGTGCGTCGAACGGCCATGGGTGTGCAGTTCCCACATATTTCGGAAAATGTACAATATAATGTGCGTTTCGGGGATTTAATCGGGTCCGTTTGACCGGATGTACCCTTTTTTTGCGTTGTACCTGTGTTCACTAATCATTGCCGCGAAAATGCTCGCGATCTACTTGGCACCTATACTGCTATGTATGGCGCATCTGAGCTTACCAGAAAATGGATTCCTGACCGGTGGTTTGAATCAATGCCTCTTGATCTGGCGTTCGTGTACACGTCCAAATCAACATGGTGAGAGCCTTTTCCGCCATCTCCTTCTACAGTCCGGTATATCTTCCTCAGATTCCTGCTCTTATTCTGCAACACAAGAAGGTGGGATTCTTCATGGCAAGCATGCACTCATGTTTAAATTTCGCATTTAATCTAACATTACATGAAATTGCACGTGAATTTTCACTTAACATGGAATACATCTGTGCGCAAGATGCAATTTGTAGCCCTTGATCAATCACAGCGACTCTAATCTGCTACGCAGACCCTGCATTTGCAGCTCAGTTAACCGGCGCCACGTCACGCCATTCACATGACGTAATATCGTAGTCTAGTGCACATTTGGTCGCATTGCGCTATAACTTATACCACACCATTGCCTTGCATTGCATCCCATTGAACTGATGAACTAGACTACGATTGCTGAACATAATCAACACACTAGATTCGCCTCTTGCGCTGTCTCTTCTCCTTATAGGCTTGTTTGCGATATATTGCTGGCGTCTGTGGCGGTCTTAAATACCTTTTTACGCGACTGGCATCAGTTCAGCTCAGCAGACATCAGTAATAACAGTTCTGTTGATCTTGACGTACACATGCGACACAATGGACCATGATCTCAGGATCTGATGTTACGCTACTGATTTTGTGTTTTATTTCGAATATCGAAGCATTAAATTTGCGGAACAGTTACTTCAACACTTTTGAAGCTATTTAATCCGATTTTTTCAGTGGAGCGAGATAAGAAAGAAATACTTGAAACGGCACACTACCAATGCACATTTAGTCTTGAGCCCTTCTGCGGCGCATGCGATCTGCTTCATTGAAATCAGACAGATGACATTAATTTATCACCTTGAAACCTTTGATGCCTCCGTTCCTTTCGAATGCTGAAATTGCGTATTGGACTTCAGCCACCATGTCGTGGCGCGTCAGACGGTAATGCATGTCGCGATGGGCCTCTCGCGGATTCGAGAAGAACCTCAGCCCTCCAGGCCTGCAGAAGCACATTCTTGCACTGTTTGTTTTCATTCATTAAGCATTGTGAGGTTTTACCACATAAACTATTTCAAGCAGATGTCAGCGGATGGAGAGGAGCGAGGAGATTCCAAATTTTGAGCTACCATGTCAGTCCCGACGTGTTCCGAAATTTCTGGAAGACGAGTTCCCGCATGACAGTGGTGCAAATTTTCGTATCAGCAGCGTAATTGGAATACCAGCCTACCAATTGCTCTAGCGTAAATTTTTGAGAATCATTTTGGATTTCCGAATACCGGTAGACGCGCCACGGTCCCTGGAGATTTTGATATTAATGCCAGCTCACTGCATTTCATGGGACAATAAGGTCTGCCGACATGGAGCCATGAATAATCGATTCCGAACATCCATCATCACCTACCAGGTGCACGGGCTGTGTTTTGTCATTTTGTGACAAATGCAATTCATGGATTTTGATGGTGATACTGGTAGACTGTCATGGATATTAGAATTTCAGCAACACTTCACAGCCACAATGTATTGGCACACTGTGCAGTACGTGCAGTATGCATATAACATGTTCTACGACGGTTGTTGGATTTGAATGATTCGCAACTTAATTCCGTTGTATTTCTACAGCATTGCATTCTAATCAGATCGTTGCTGCCGAGTAAGCCAAGCTAGGGATTTTATGAACTATTGTTTCCGATAACTTTTCTCATGTTTCGCTCCATAGCATTGCTGAAGCAATGGCGCATGCAACCGCCGCCAGATATTTCCAAACGAAATAAAGTCCGATGGGAGGCACGTTGCCTGAGGTCACAAAGGAGACGAAAATTTCGCGTTGCACGCCATCAAAAGTGGCAAGGGAATGGATTCCTGGGAGAAAACGTTGCGAATGCAGATAAACTTAATTTCATATTTTTACCTGATATCTTGACACATTAACATCAGCAATCTCCTGAACTTTGGAACTTAAAAATTCCATTTCATTTCATTTGGATCTGTTCTTTCAGTCTAACAATACATGCAAGAAGGCAATACTTGCAATTCAATGATCCCAGAAGCGTTGAAAGGGGAACCTGGCGCGACCCGAAACTGTTTTCACAATAATTGAAGAAGATTGATAGCCTTCACCTGTTTGCTGGAAGGTAGGGCTGTACACGACAGAGCACCTCTTCAGGAGTCGGGGCAACGATAATCTTTTCGATCTCCACGTGATCATTATCGTGTCTTGGTCCCTCTTTCCGCAGCTTCCCTGAGGCAATCAAAACAATGGGTTTTTTATACTACTAGAATATTCACTTTCTTTCCGTACGTATTGCTACTTCAAATCATTAGGGGAACTAATATATTTGCTAAGAATCATATCGTTTCCTGTGCATATACTTCTCTTGTTCAGTTCTGGATATATTCCGTGAATTTCTTTTCTTCTGTCAAACGAAATTGCCTGCCTGTTGGCAACACTCACAATATAGCTTTTCAGTTACACGCATTCAGGCGCAGTTTCGTCTTCTACAATTTTGTGCTGGAAATGCAGAAAATGAGCTGCCACATAGAGCTGATGCTCAACCTCATCAGAGTTCCTGGAAAGTAGACACCGAGAAAGCTGGAGTGTGCTAAGGACGAAATGCTGCTCAACGGCGTTGCAATGTCGTGGCTGACGCGTCACTGAGGCTGCCGGAGAAGACAGCCAAGTGGACAATGGCTGGAGGCAATGTGTCACATGGCCGCCCAGGCTTAATGCAAAATGGCTAAATATGGGCGTCAGTATGGAGATCCAACTCTCTTCACGTATCTGTGCTCCAAGAAACACCCTATGTTAGCATTAAACATGAAACCAATTCTATTTAAAGCCGCAGATCCGAAGCTCTAAATCTTATCATGGTGATGCAAGCAGCTCTATTCAATTGTGCTCCTAGCTCTGCTTTCCACTTTGAAAACTGTACCTGGGGGCTCGCCTATCTCTCCGGGATTTTTTGGAAACAATTTTCTAAATTCCGCCTCGTAATCTTCTTTGCGCTTCTGCAGCTGCAGTATCGCCTTCCCTCGATCGTATTGACCGATCTTGCTCTCCACCAGGCTGCATGAAAGAACGAACAACGCTATGCAAAACAAATGAAAATACAACAACGCAGCAGCGCCACGAGGTGTATCGATTTCGGCATTTTATCAGGATGTTGAAAACAGTGAAACGAAGTGTGTGTCACCCTCGTTTCGATTGCATTTTTCACATGACAAGCGAAAGCCGTTGATTGCACCGAGCTGGCGATGTCGTGCAAAGGTCCCATGCACATGTCTTTGTTTGAGTCCACAATGTTGGTTCAAGAACAGGGCCAGCAAGTCCAGCACGCCACTGGGAAGCCAAAGCAAAAAGATACAGCAAGAACGGAACCCAAGGGTCCAATCCGAACAAGCAATGCCGTGCATGCCGCAATGCTGTGCGCCGCTCACCACTGCGCATGAATGTTGATGAAATGGAAAATGATGAAGAATGATGAAACAACGGAAAGAAACTTCCCATGGGCGTTGCAAAGAAAACAAAGGATTCCCGCCCGGCAGCTCAACTCAAAGCTCCTAAATTAGATTACAAGGGAAGTTAGAGAGAAACGTTGCAATGCACATAGCGGATGCCGCTGCGAGATTCGACATGAATACAACTTACGTTAGTGCGATAGCATGTGTGTTCTAGATCTGTCGCGCAAACTGTACTTTGTCTTGTGATGAAAATGGCAATAGCGCATGTTGATCTGGGGTATCATGCGCCTTCAGGCGTGTTCGGATCAAAACTTGGCCTTGCAAAACAACAGGATAAATCCAAGCGATTTACACACCGTTTGGAATTTCCTTTGATATTTGCAAGGCTGTTCCTTATAACAGCCTGGAAAATTGTCTCACACGACAGCATGAGTATTTTCATGTAACAAATAATACCACTGGATAACAAATTTTGGCGAAGCCAACTGCGATGCTATTTGACACCAATTGGAGCCATCGCAGTCACTTTGGTGCCATCGAAAACACTGCGATGGTGCCAGCAAATGCCAAATTGGCATCACAGTGGGCATTGCCAAATCAGTGCTTTCTGCCAGTGAATGTATCTCACACTCGCCTGTCCACGTATTCCATTTGGCGTTCGGCCTCCTTGCACAATTCATTTCTCCCCTCGGAAGTTGAGAACTTGGACTCCAGATTCCTCAGTTGCTCCTGAATTTCTCGAACGCCCTTGGCAACTCTTTCTTCATCCTCATGGAATCGCTTCAGAATTTCATGGCAATACTTCGCGACGGGAAGCGCCACATCCTGCCATGAAGACGGCTCCCAGCATTTGGACTCCACATCCTGCAAAATACACCAGCCGAATAGCACTCAACAGCAGAACGGCTTGGAAGTCCAAAATCTAATTCGGGCGTGCAATTTTCGTCCGAACATGGCAGTTTCATGCATCTTTGCATTCGGTTGAGATACAATGACCAATGCAGAAGCATTCAAAACAGAACCGCAAAAAATGACGAGGTCCAATCCACATTAAACTTGCCGCATTTGGCCATCATTAACTACATCCAAATTAATCGTTGCACCATGGACATTAACATGTCCTCACATGTCTTCCAGTTTCGAACATGTATGTCTAGCATCTTGGTTTTCGACGCCAGTTGCCAAAAGTCGACATCTTTGCGCAAATCAGAAATGTAGAAAAGACGTTTCCCAGGATATTTGCACTTTCCTTATGATCGTTAATCCTTCTTCACTGCTGGAGAAGCACCAACTTCCACTGCAGGTTCTCATCTCCGTTTCTGTGTGTGTGTGTGTGTGTGTGTATCCAAACTTGTTATTTATGGGGTAAGTGAGGCTATTTTATGCATATTTACATGCACAATAGTTCTTATAGTTATGCTGTGTTGTGGGTGGTCGAGGGGGCAGCGGGCTAGTCATTGTTTACGACTTGACGTGTAATCTGAATGACTCAAGACGCCGCAAAAAGGCGTAAAGATGGCAAAAAATGGGCGTTTCTCTATTCACACACAATTGCGCGTGAAAGCGTAAACGCCAGAATGATGCCGTAATGTGCAGATAAAGAGTAGAGGAGATACAACGCCACGCGGCGTAGACGCTCATAGATCGGTCGATCGTGATTCCATCCCGCAGTACGGCGGGCCCTGCCTGAGTATTCACTATTATCCTGATACTGTAACAGTCTCGCAGTGTCTGCCACACATATTTTGCCTCACATTTCTCTTCTGACCGCTCGCAGTGGCCTTGATCGTCTCCGATATCGCAAGTTCCTTCACACCGGCCGCGATCCTTTCAAGGTTGAGACAATGCATGATGCACAGAAGGAAGGGGTTCGTGTACTGCATGAGGGTCCCCTTTGCAATGCCGTCGCAGCTGGCGAGCCGCAGCAGTGGGAGGACAATTAACCGGAAGGGAGCCTGTTGGGAAGCGGCACAAAGCGCCTCAGGGGCAGCACTGTGTAAAGGGGGACGATTCAACAAGAGGCGATTAGAAAACAAGGTTGCTGGATGAGCTGTGGGAAATGTCAAGGTTTCTGGGACGTATTGCACCGTTGCCCATCACGGTGTCCTGTCATGTAATTTATCGGGGTTCTTTCTTGATGGAATAGTTAAAATTTCAAGGAATCCTCTAATGGCGTGCCAATGATTTTCTTTTCGATGCAGCAAATATCTCCAAAAGACCATTTTAAAAAGACCATTTTAAGCACGTTCTGCTGCGAAAACAACAGTGTTATATGCAAATATAGTGGCAATTACTGGCATTACTGAGGTCAAAGACAAGCAGCATACAAATTGGAGATTCTCTAGCTACAGCGCATCAAGCAATTGCTGGCTAATATGCATCTGGAATGCACGCACATTGGATCTGGAAGACGCAACTGCCCACAGTCATGGTGAAATGAATCGACTATTTGCGCCAGATGAAATGACACTGCTTGCACGAAAGTATGGAATGCACACATGGTACCAGAAAGTTGGCTAGTTCAATACTCTGCTAGCGGGCCCTGATGGCAATAAATGGTAGCCTTTGAATTCCATTTGAATTGTTTGTTGCAACAACAAAATACAATCATCGGATTCCAGTTATGCTGTTTTCTGCTCATTCCATTTCGCCACGCACCTCCTTTTCCATGCAGATGTCTGCTACCCTCCCAATCCCATCGTAGGATGCATCCTTGCCCGCAAGAATTCGCAGGCACTCATTTCCAGATTTCGACTGGCAACAATCCCACGCTGCCTGCAGAAACATCCTCATTTCGTGCTCCGTTTTAAACTCACTCCGGGACAGTCGCCTGTGACGCAACATCATCTCTTGTTGAGATGGGACTTATGTGCAACGTTCCAAACAATAAATGTCTGTGGCACAGCAAGCCACAATTCCACGTTTGTAGATCATTGGACACAATGATAGTCGCTGTTAGGAGGCTGCAGAACAGGGCCAACGCAACATGCACGAGATATCCTGAAGGATTGTGCGACCTAAACTTGAGGAATCCTAAACTTGAGATGCCTGGGGACTGTGCGACCTGAACTTCTGCACCCACTTGAATGTACGCCACGCTTCTTCTGTTAGGTCTGCCCCCCTTGACGGGGCCGACCTGGCGTCCACCTCTTCGTGTGCCCCCTTCTCACGGGGCCTGCCTTGCCCGTCCGACGGATGATCATACCTGCAGCCCCGGTGCGCCCCAGTCCCGTATCTCACAACGTGCTCACTGGGCGGCGCACCCAAACTCCTGGTGTGCTCCGTCTCCGGCGGACGTTCTCCGCGCGATGAACTCTCCTGGTGGGCAGACACGCTGCCCTCTGCCGGTGGGTGATCGTACCGACATTGGAATCCGAATCTACGAGTATCGTGTCTCTGAAAGTCCCTACATGGCGACGTTGAACGCCGGCGGGCCGTCCCCCGCGACTCCCGATGTGCTCTCGAGGAACTCTCCTCGGGCACAGACAAGCTGGCCTCTCCCACCCTATGACCGTACCGACAGTCAGAGGCGTATCTCCAGGCTCCGTGTCTCGGAAAGTCCCTGCAGGCAGGTGCCCTTGAATCCCGAGCCCCCCCCGGCTGCCAAGTTTGGTCGCCCAAAGAGGAGCTTTGCTCAGAGCCGGACGCCCTGCCCCCTTTGGGCGGATGATCAAACTTGCAGCCGCGGCCGAATTGGCAAGTCCCGTGCGTCAAAAACTCCCAGCAAGGGGGCGCCCTGGAACTCCCGGGCCCCCCAGACTGCTGCGGACGGCCTTCCCACAAGGAGCTTCCCCCAGGTTCAGACAAGCGCCCCCGCCGCGGTCGATGTTCATGCTGGCACTCGGCTCCGCAACTGAAGGTCCCGGACCTCTGGAACTGCCTGCACACGGGCAACCCCGCACGCCCCGACTGATCTCGGTCCCTTGAACCTTCGCCGCGGCCGTCACGCCCGCGCCGGGCACCGCCGGCTGCCCTGCGCCGCTTTCGGGCCTCCTTCCGGGAATGCCGGCGATCCATTCCGCAGCTGCCACGACACGAAGACACAGGAGCGGCGTCGAGATGCCGCACATGGAATCCATTGACATTTCCCTTGGCCCGGCCTCCCTCTCCTCCCGCCCTCCCCCCTGCACCCTTTCTGGATCGAGGCCGCTCTGGACAAAAAGGCCGGTTTCGGCGATGATGCGTTTGGGAACACAAGTGCCGTTGTGCGTGCGGGGGAGTGGGATCGCGGCGACCTTGGGGGTGTGAGCTGGGCGAGGGAAGCCGGCCAATTGGCAAGGCGCAGGGCGGAGCAACGGGCAAGTCGCTGCGGCAGCCGTGTCCCGGCAAATGCAACCCCGAAACATCGGACCGTTCTAGAGACCTCCGACCGCGGCAAGGGCTGGCAACAGGCGTCGCGCCGACGAGGACCGTTCAAGCTGTGGGATGCGCGGGGGAATCTATTCAGCGGAGCGTGAGGGGCATTCGGATTGCGCCGCCAGGGAATGGAGCAATTTCGGAATACGACGGAAGGACGCCGGGGGGGAACGAGGAGCTCCGCCGTGGATCTCAGGTTCGCGCAAAACTGTGGATGGAGCTTTGTTCCAAAATCGAATCGACAGCCGCGCGCAGCTCCGGAGTGGGACGGGCGCAACCATTCAACGGGATCGGCGCGAGGACAGGCCGCGAGCTGCACAGCACATCTCGAAACGCGTCCTGGCACGGGGCCGGCCCTGCACCATCCCTCGTGTCAAGGGAACCGCCATCGCGGCGTCGGCATTTCCGACTCAGCACTTTGGGAACAGGCGACGGGTGTCCTTACCTGCGGCCTTCCTGCTCTTTCGGAGGGCGGCGAGGCTGGCACGGCTGCTCCTCCCATCAGCTTCGCGCTGGACACCCCGCATCCATAGGTGCTTAAGTGCCTGCCCGCGGCATGACAAAAGTGACGACTCTCGCGGCCACGTGAGCTTTCGTCCACCGGGATTGGTAAGGATTGAGGGAGACAGGTGTTATGCACAAGGGACAAACGCTTCGGTCAACCCCACCACAAGTTGAGTTGGCAGTGCTTTCCCCCCTTCCGACAGGTTACGACACTGCCGAATATCATTTGGCCAAATTGCCACTGAGCAGGCACGAACACTGTCGCGGCACCGAAAGATGCGCGGGGTGGAAAGGAAGAGAGGGGGAACTTGGGGTCAACCGCCCTGCTCGCGCGACAGGCAGCGGCTCATGAGCCGGGACATCACCGGATGCACTGAGCCATCACGGTGGCCGCAAAGCTGTACTCTACTGCGCTGAACCATACTCCACTAAGAAGGTCGCTCACGCGCCCAGAGCACAGCACGCCAGCAATGTAGGGCAGCCGTGCTGGGAAGCCAAAGACGCAGTACGATGTACGGTTAGTGCCTCACACCGGTGTGAGTCGGTTGTGTCTCACCAGTAGAAAACAGACTATTGGCGATGCCAATTGCGGTGCCATTTGACACAAATTGATGCCATCGCAGCCGCTTTTATGCCATCGCAATCACTGTGACGGCATCATTTTGTGTCAAAATGGCATCGCAGTTGGCATCACAAACATGCCGTTTTCTCCCAGTGTCTGTTGCGTCTGGTGTGTGTCTGTGTGTTGCGGGTCTAGCCGTTGTGGTCACTAAGGCCGCGGCGTCAACCCTTGCATGTGCAAATAACGTTATTTAATTTAAGGTTAACCTTACGCAC
Organism: Ostreobium quekettii; assembly: GCA_905146915.1. Taxonomy (NCBI): domain Eukaryota; kingdom Viridiplantae; phylum Chlorophyta; class Ulvophyceae; order Bryopsidales; family Ostreobiaceae; genus Ostreobium; species Ostreobium quekettii. Next base: position 68,552 of record CAJHUC010000453.1, on the reverse strand, counting down.
ATGAAAGTGCATCGGACCAACGGTCAATTGCAGGTGTTGTTAACCGCGACCTCCCCTGCCGAACAGCCGCCCAACGGCGCCAAAATATGTTGCGACGCCCGCGACCTGGCTGCAAACTCCGATCGGCGCCGGCGCTGCTACCAGCCTCGCTTCCTGCGTGCAGTTTTTCAGATTGCGAATGACCTCCTCGTTCTTCCACCAATATGCCATCTGATATCATGCCTGAACTCATTCGCATGCTTCGCTGAGGGCCCTGCCGCTGGTGGCCGCATGTGCAGCCTCCGATATCATTGCGAATGACCTCCTCGCTCTTCCACCAATATGCCATCTGATATCATGTCTGAACTCATTCGCATGCTTCGCTGAGGGCCCTGCCGCTGGTGGCCGCATGTGCAGCCTCCGATATCATCTTCACATCCTCGGGTAAGGACTCACTCCCCTTGCATTGCTCTGTCCCGGCTGCGCCTCCCGAAATGCTTCCCAGCGACTCCCCCTCATCGTGTCTCCCCTCGCCAGCGGCACCGCACCCCTTGCCCTGCTGATCCGCATCTATTAATGATTCTCCTGTGGAGTCGGCTGACATGCCGTTCCGATGAGCGGACCCTGTTGCAACATCGCTGGACTGTGCCAACATCTGGACGCACCCCGAAGTCCGATTGTCAGCTTGCGTGAAAACGCCGCCAGAGTCAGTGCCCTCCCCGCCAGTGGTGTTTCCGTGGAGGGAGATTCTGTTGCCTTCTACGATATTCTCTTCGCGTTCTCCAAGGGAATGTTTGCAGCATCGGAGCCACCGCAATTCCCGCTGCTGGCCTTCAGCGACTGAGAGCCACTGTCCATCTTCCAGTGTCTGCAGCAGCGTTTTGGGCGGTGGGGTGCATCCGCGACGGCGTGCAAATCACTAGGAAAAAAAGGGCCAAATAACACTTTTGCGAACACACATAAAACACATTTCATCAAAGCCCTGGACGCCGAGAACACAAAAATAACACAAACCCGTCAACTTTGTACATGTTTGAACACGTGTTATTTGGCCCTTTTTTCCCTAGTGAATTCTGCCTACGATACTAGCTCCGCATTCAATGCAATTCGATACTTGATTTGCGCGGTCGTGCACCGCTGTGATGCGCACATGACCGTTGCGGCAGTGGCACGCCTGACCGCGACAGCTCTCAGTGATGTTGAATCTGCAGTCAGCCTCAATGAGCTCCCACATTCTGTGAGCGTCGAGGGGCTGGTACGTGACCTCACTGATTTCGGTTTCCAGTTTGAGAATATGCTCAACCGGTTGGGTGAACACGCACCTGGACTTCTTGAGCGCATACAGGAGGCCTATCCCTGCAACTAGACAACAAGGAAAGATGATAGATAAGCACACAATTTTCAACCCATCCATGTTACGACTTCCAGTCTTCCATTGTCTTGAAATTGGCACGCTGCTTTCGAAACCGGGGAAAGTTGCAGCACCCAAAGGATCTGGTGAGCCCAACGGTTGGAATGGCACATCGCTAAGATCGACCGCCAGCGGACTCGCCGCATCTCGGCTGCACCCACCAAGAACTCAGTTGACCTGCCGCTGTGTTAGATCTGCTTAGGCCGCTGCGCTCCGTGGCCCTCTTTCGCCACACTGTTCTGCTGTGCCGCGTTCGGGCTCTCGACGAGGAGTTGCCTTCGGCGCCGCAATGGCAGAATGGCAGCCTCAAATTTTAGGGCGCAGGGGCGGCTTCCGTGTCCAAGGCGGACATCTTCGAAGCGCCTTATCTTCGCTTGACGTTCCACCTCCCCGGGTAGGGCACAGGTGACGATGATATGTTTCCGCAGCCGTGCGCGCTGTTCAGGGTCTGGGAGCTGTCATGCAGGTCCGCAAGACACATCTGCAGCCTCGTGGTCTTTGCGCAACCGCTGTATGTGGCGCCTGCCAGCAAATTCATGTTGGGTTGCGTAACCCTCATTGATTTCAGTTGGATGCAAGAGAACATGACAAATCACAACCCCATCGCATGTTGGACGATGCTGGACGTTCTGGTGCTCATCTGCAATTCTGAAATGGGCGTCGTCTCCTTGGGGGGCTGTCAAGTTTGGAACTGTCACAATCCAAGGGCTTGACGTGGCGCCAGTGGCAGCGGCAGTCGTAAAAACTTGTGCCACAAGGGGCTGGGGCATTGGCTAAGAATCCGCCATCTGTACAGAGTTGATCCCACGTGATCGCATGCGGCTCCTTGAAGAATTTCGACTTAACAGTCTGGGCGCCAGCAATAAGTTTAGGCTGTTCTGTCATTCAACAACGGCGAGTCCATTGGCAAAGGAATTAAACGCAACTTGAGTGATTTCGGTTTCTAGCTGAAGCATCCGACTGTCGCATTCAAGACGTTATGTGTATGAAGTTGTGCCTTGGGTTCCTGCGGGGGTGTGGGTGCGGTGCTTGTCACCTTTCGACAAACGCAGTCAATGGATTCACGTTAGGGCGCTTGTGGACTGTAATCGTAGTTGAATCGATCAATTAGACGCCGGCACAGCGACGCACCCGACTGGCATCCCCCGAAGTGGACGGGCAAAAACGGAAGATGTTGGGCGTTGCAGGTCGGTGGCGACAGTGTGTCCATCAGCCTCCCAAGTGTCCTAAACCACGTTTTTAGGTACATATGGTTGATTGTGTCCATTGCGTGTGCCCCACACCTACAGCGCCGCAGCAAGGTAACAGAGACCGTATATTGTGAGGAGTGAGAATACGATGCACGCCCATCCACAACGACGCTTTACTCGCGCAGCGTTGGGTCCCTGCGTTCCCCACGCAGACTCCTCCGGCCGGCGAGCATGGTGAACACGGCCGCAGCGCCCCAAGACGGGGCGGTCCTTGTGGACCTCGTGCGGTCCCTGGACCTCAGGAAGTCCGGCCAGGTGCAGGGCAAGACGCCGGGCGCCATCAGCTGCATGTGCTTCCATCCCTCCCAGCCCGTCCTCTGCGTCGTCGTCGCCCAGGAAGCCTTCTCCGCCCTCACCCTATACGATGTGGTGTCTGGCGGCAAGCTGGGAGGCGTGGAGGTCAGGGCCAGCATCCTGACGGTGAAATTCACTCCGGATGGCGCCCAGTTGGTTTTCGCGTGCCGCGACTGGAGCATCCAGCTGCTGCGGCCCACGGCGTCGTCCTGGCACAGGTCCCTGCTGCTCAGGAGGAAGGACGCCAAGCCGGCGGAGAACATAGTGATCGCCGTCGCTCGCGGTACCAAGCCCACGGTGTTCTTCGCGGCCGTGGGGCAGCAGAGGCTCACAGTGGTGTTCGGCGCGCGCCACGCCAGCAAGGGCAAGGACAACAAGCCGTTCGAGGTGTTCAAGCTGGAGAAGGCGGCCATCGTGGGGCTGGCCAGCCATCCGGTCGACCCGCACCAGGTGCTGTTGCTATCAATCCGGAAGTTCTGTGCGCACAGGCGAGAGGTTATCCGCGCACCGCCGATTTTCGCCTGTGAAATCGGCATCCGCTGAGGGTGCAATCAACAGCCCTGGCTTTCAAACGCGCAGTGATCTGGTGTGTTTGTGGTTCAGGTGCTGGTTCAGTTCGGCGACGGGGTGGTGGGGGGCTATCTGGTGGAACCCCAGGGTGTGAAGAGGCTGTACTACCTGGGAGATCCTCTGAACAAGGACGTGGCCTTGACCCACAGCACACTCCAAGTGGTGCCCCACCCGCATCTGCCGGGCTCGATCCTCATCTTGGCCGCCTCCACCGCGTGGGTGGGAATGTGGCAGGGTGTGGGCCGAGGCGAGGCACGCAAAGTGGATGCCTTTGCGCTGGGGGATCTCCACCAATTGGTGGGTCTGGGCCTGGACAAGGCATCGGGGCTGCTGCTGCTGATCGGAGAGAATCAGGGGCAGCAGCTGGAGACGTGGGCGGCGAAGGTGATGGGTGGCGCCTCCGGCGGAATGAGCCTCCTGCCAGTGCCCTCCCAGCTGATGCGGGCAGCACTGGACCCCTCCCTGGGATCGCTGCCTGTGGCTGCCCCTACCGGTCCCACTACTGGCACCAGCAGCTTGATGCTGGACCTCTGGGACGCTCCTCCGCGATGGACACAGGCAACCCAGAAGTCGATGGCCCCACCAAAGGTGCATGTGACAGAGATGCTGATCCATCCGGTGCTGGGATCCATAGCCTGCCGTTTGCCACCCCCCATGGTGCAGCGTGTGGGATACCAAGTGCCACTTTGGCGTGCGGTGGATGGCTCCCATCCCCAGTGGGGGTTCCCGGCAGCCATGTTGTCCCCACTACACACTTCCTTGCAGTTTTGGGCAGGCAACAAGCGCGATGCTGAGGGGGGTTATCTTGGGCTTCAATTTCCACCATACATGCATTTCTGCCAGGACAGCAGGATGATGTCGTACGGACTAACAACTGGGAAGGTCACAGACTTTGTGTCTTTTGCACAAGCAGCCGATGGGCATCCACCCACTGCAGAGTTCCAAGTCCACAGCGAAAGGCAGCAAATGTGGCTAGTGTTCCTTCGGCAGTTGGGCCAGTCAGCTTCTGATGCAGCAGAAAGCGGGAACCAGAACTGGCGCTTCACTCTTGTTCGAGAGAACGAAGTTTCTAAGGCGTCCAGTAAATGGAGCATGCCAGGAATATCAGGTGCCTTCATAGGTCCACAAGATGCCCACATCGCAATTCTGTCGCCCAAGCTGGATAGGGTACACATCTATGCGACGAAAGGAAAGTTTCCTGGTCAGGCTGCAAGGCTGAATTTGGATGTGCCAGCAATGGGACTCAGGTTCCCAGCTGTGTACCCTGGTCCCCCTACCACCCGCATTCCGCATTGGGACTCTCCAGAAGGATCTCAAAACCTCATGGATCGAGAGCCGACTGCAGAGGAGGGTGACGTTGACCAGGATGGATCATATGGGGTCATTCTGTGGGTGACAAAGAACCAAAACCTGGTGATGAAAAGGGCATGGGGTGTGAAGATCAGCCAAGCATTGTCTCGGGACATGGACACTGCGTCGGTTGCAGACACCGTGAACATGGCGACGTTGGGTGAGGGTGAGGTGGTAGTACAGGTCGCGTGGCAGAGGCTGGAGGACAACCTTAGCTCTGGCTACCCGAACTCTGCAGTGTGCGCGGTCCTCACTAATCGGCGGGTGATGATGTTCATGGCTGACGGCAGCCTGGTAGCATCTCACCCTGGAACCAAGTCGAGCCCTGCGGCCTGTGCACCTCCAGTGTCGTGCCTTTGGGTGGGCCCAGCCCTGCTATTTTCGACCATTGCTGGCCAGATAGTGCAGCTGATGTGGGATGGCAGCACTGCTCTCATCTGTGGGGCCCCGTCGCCAACAGGGATGGTCATTCTTGGCGGGGCATTGGCAGATAGACTGCTGCTTGTCACACGAGATGCCGACATGTGGGGTTGGAAGGTGATTGTACGATGGACATCGATGGCCCAGCCACTGCTGATGGGCTGGGCTACGCTGGCAGCCTCGGCTGTTGTGTCTGCCCCATGGGCCGATTCATACGCCATCCCGCATTTAAAGCTTGTTGTGGAGAACTTTGACACTTCGATCGTGGCGGTGCCTCTCGTGCGAACTTTGGTTAGGAGTGGTTTCCCTGCCATTGCACGTGTGATCGCAGACAGCTGGCCAACGCAGATGGAGAAGGTCAAGGTGGCATGCCGTGTGGCTGCTGGCGAGTGGGAGGCTGCAAAGAACAGCCTCCTCAACGAACACCAAAGGTCGGTCTACCACCCAGGTTCTCCACCAAAGGGGAGCGACCTGTGGCATCGGCTTGTCAGCACTGCACTGGGTGCTGTGAGCCAGGGCCACTGGGAGGATGCTGCCAAGCTGCTTGAAGCTGCTGGTGAATGGGAGCAGTCGCTTGCGTTCTCGGCCATGGCTCTGGATTCGGACCATATTGGGGGCACAGCTGCAGCTGCAAGGGAGAACACTGCACTGTCACAGGCTCGCAAAGAAGAGCTCTTCCAGTTGTCCCTCCGTCTCGGGGATGCATGCCGCCATTCTCAGGGCCCGTCACCACTGTCAAAGCTCGATGGCGCTGGGACCTTTGTGTCCAAGGGGCCCAAGGACTGGTCTCTGGCGGCCAAGGGCAGTGTGCCCTCTATGGAGGCCGTTGCAGACGGTCCTGGTGCAGGACAGGTGCCTGCATCTGATGTTGGGACAATAACCCCATTGCACCAGGATGACATGCGTGGGTATGTGCCAGGCGCCGATGCCAACGTAAGGATCCTCAGTGCTCAGGCTATTGAGAAGCAGGACATGGATTTGGCGGATGATGCGGCTTTTGCCGGGTCAGCACCTGACATTGTGCCAGAGACAGGGCCAGACAGTGACGATGATCGGAAGGGGGCGGCATCAGGGGCGGCATCGGTTGCAGCTGCCTTCAAAGATCAGCTGGATGATGACGACTTCTTCAGTTCGGACGAAGAAGACACGGACAGCTCTGTGGGAGGCCCTGCAGGCTCAGTGGCTTCGTCCTCATGGAGCCGGAAGTTCAAGATCGAGATCAAGGGGAAGGATGCAGGAGGCACTGCAGGAGGTGCCGATCAGCTGCGAGAGGCTGCCAAAAACCTGCGTATTGGTGGCCTGGGCCTTGGACCAAGCATGGCTGGTGCTGGTGGATTCCAGGCTGCACTGAAAGGCAGTCTCACACGACAGGACAGCATGTCGTCAGTGTCATCATCGGGCACATCTCGCGAGCCGCATGCTGCTGCACCATCTGGTGATGGAATGTTTGGTGACATGTCTTCGCTTGCCCCTGCCCCTGGGGCCCCAGGTCATGGCATCCGTGGCATCGGCACTTCAAAAGGTGGAAGTTCAGATTCGTTCCCCTCCTTTGCCACAAATTTCGGTGCAACTCCAGCACCAGCTGCACAACCAGTAATCCCCAAGGCAACTAGGCCTCAGAGCATCAGCGATGCAGATTTCTTTTCAGGATTGGGATTGCCAATGGGCACGGGCACGTCGGCAGCTGCGCCTTCAGTGCCTTCTGCCCCTCCGGCTGCCTTGGGCACCGGGGTTGGTGGGTCGGATCCGCTAGACTTTTTCGCTTCTTTTGCTCAACCAGCAGCTGAAGATGGAGAGGCCCTGTTCAAGAAGGGTATGGAGGCCATGGAATCTGGGAGGTGGGCTGATGCCGATGAAGCGCTGTCCAAGAGTCTGACAACCCCAGCTTCAGCATCCGGGCCAGGGTCTGCAAAGATCGTCCAGTATCTCGCAGCAGTAAAATTGATGAAGGGAAGGGATGGCGCACCACAGAGTCGCTCTGCTCGACTGCTTCGGTACGCTGCAGCTCTGAAAATCGACGAGAGGCACAAAGCAGCACTGGCACAGAGCGCCGTCACAGAGAACATGCAGATCGGCAATTATGGCTACGCGGCTGGCCTCCTTGACCAGCTGATCACTGCATCGGTGGGGTCTGCATCAACAGACTACATGTCCAGACTTCAGGGCCAGCTAAACGAATGCGACCGTAAGGGTGCAGGAAACCAAGACATTCCAAACGACGAGGATACAGCCATTTTCGCAGAGATCGTAGGTTCTGCAGGGAAGCCAGAGGAGGTCGAGAACATGGTGCAGCCGATGGTCGTGGGATGATTGGAGGGGTTGCCTGGCAGGGGCCGATTGGCGTCAAGACTCAAACTAATCTTTTGGCTTCAGGTTGTTGTGGAGAGTGGAGAGTTTCTACTTTTTTGCCGTCTGGCGCATTCCTTGTTTGTACTCTATTTAAGCCGCTGAATTGCTTTGGTCTCTGGACTGTTTCCTGCTTTTGCATGGTGCAGCGAGATGCGCATAACATCCTCGGTGATTTTTCTGTCGTTGTTCAGATGCAGTGCGTACCCAAGCGCTCTGTGGTACAGATTTTCTTCGCAAACGTGAATTCGAAGCTGCTATTGGTAATGTGATGTAGACAGTGCGCTGCAATCCACATTTGCGAGCTAATGATTATGACGACGAGGCATTCACAATCCAAGGTTGCTGCGCTCTTGGCACCTCTTGCAAAGTATTCTTTCAGAAAAGCAAGATGCATGTCAAAAAGCCTAGTGACGGCGATTGCCGCGAGGGAAGCGCGAAACGGCCTGCAACAACGGCGAGGACTTTTTCGCTAGTACCAGGTGTTTTTTCTTCCGACCAACCCCTCAGTGCCCCACCACGGAGGCCCAGCCCTGTTGGCTGACCGCCCATTCGGCGACTGAGCAGGGGCCCGCCCTGGCAGCACTTCCCCACGCGGCTCCTGCGGCTGTGCGCGACGCAACTCACGGGACGCCATGCTGAAGGCCAGCTAGAGCGTCGAAATGGTGGAGGCGCCGGCGGACACGCGCGCCAGCTGGCTGCAGGCGCGCGTGCTGTCGTCGTTGAAAGTCAAAGATGATGTGTTCCAGAGGATGCTGCAGGGGGAGGCCAGGTAGGTGGAGAGGGCGGGCGCCGCGTCTCCCTGCCGCGGGCGTGTTCCCCGGCACCAGTCTGGGGCCTCCTTGCGGGTCTGCCGGCTGTGGGGATGTCAGAGTCGTCGCAACGACGTCACCCACAGGCTGGGCTCCGTTCGCCGCGTTTTGGACTTCTGTGGCCCTCGAGTCTGTGACGTATCTGTTGAAATGGGTTCGAAGTAGGTGCTGATATTCGGCGTAGAAAAATGGATGCAAGAACCTGTTCTGGAGGAGGAGGAAAGCGGGGTTGTGCCAGTGAATCCCACCAAGCCTGCCTTTGAAACTGGGCTTCAATCCCTGTTTTTGTGCCCTCTCCCACTTGTCTCACCGCTGCGCCATGCCTAGTTGGACTGCCAGACAGGCAAGCCTGCTGCTCTTAGGGTGGGGAGTGGACGAAAGTCACCTTGCCTTTGGCAAAATGCTCAGGGAGGGGAGCATCCTAGAAATAGGACGGGGAGACGAGTGGACGTAATGGCGGTTTGGTGCGCTTGGCGTTCGTCTTCCACCCACCTTGCTGGTGAATTACGCCCACGTGTACTGAGCATTCAGTGCTTGTGTGTGTTCCTTTGCCCCTGTCAACTTGTTGGAGTGGTTTTGATCCTCTGGTTGCGCCTCTGTTCTTTGGCAGAATCTAAAAAGCACGATAGTAGCTACCAGCACCAACAGGCTCGAGAATGGAGTCCATCCATTTTGACTGTCAGGTTGCCAGATTCGAGGCAATTGCCAGTCAAGTCATTGTTCAGCGTCCTGGTGCAAGCCCTCACATTAATGTCACATTGACAGCTTGATTGTTGGCACATTGCAAGGCAGAAAAGGAGTGTGGGCTCTAGAGGACCTCAAGATGGGCCTTGTTTTGCATCCACATTGCTGCTATATCTTGGCAATTGTCCTCAGCAGTCCCTTCACAACTGCCACGTAACACGTTGCTTGTGAACGAAACTTGCTATGTTGGGTGGTACTTCTGAGGCTGTTGCTGGCTTTGGATTTTCAGCTGAATCAGGATATACCAAAGCAGGACAATGGCTGCCTTGGCCAAGATTGCACAAATGTTCTCGGGTAGTAGTTTTGGCATTCCATTCCATCAATCGTGCTAAAGTCAAAGTGCACTTGGAGGATGTTGGACACTCCATCTTGTAGCAACTTCCTATCCACAAGGCATTGCCTTATCCCTAATGAACCCCAGAACTGAAAAGTGCAATCCTCCTCCGTACAGGGCTGCAGTCATGGCATTCTTGGATGATCCAGCAACCAAGAGACTTCTTGTGGTGCCAGATGGCAAAGAACTCAAGGCGGTACTTGCAACGACAACGCCATGCTATTAAATAATATTTGCCATGTAGCTCCCCACTATTCCAGCCTTGCACCAGACCTGCACAAATGCCTACAGCCAAACCATGCACTCTTGGAGAGTTGTACTCTCACTTGCCCCAAATATTGTCCTTTTGACTACATTAACCAAAAATACAGAAGACAGCCGTTGGTGCACCAATTTCACCAATTCATAATTCTTGTATTGATCGAAGTTGACATTGCATATTATATTGACATTGCATATATTCCATTTTGCAACAATGAACACTGTGATCTTGCCAAATTTTTAATATTGGTGTGCAACTCTGCAAGAGCCTTCACTGATGAAATCTCTGCTGTGCTGCATGCGACATGCTTGATGGGCAACTTTGGAACACTGTTGAAAAGTTTCCTGTGTTTTGGATCTTCTGCCTGCTCTGCATCTGAAGGAAGGCTCATGGGTATCTATGTCATGGCTAATTACCTGTGGTTTGTGTTGTAGGTCAACGATCCGCCAGGAAAATATCGAAACAAAGCAATGTATTTTGTCAAGAAGAATGAAGTCAAATTGGAGAACACAACCATGGGTGAACAGGTACACACAGAGGCTTTCTCCTAGTAGGTTGCTGCTGGAGTTTGTAACTCAGCACAGCCATCGTCAAGACGTCATCTTCACAATATCCCTCATGCAGTATCTACTGATAGGACACACAACATAGCCAAAGCATGACAATGCGGTCTCAACTACCAAAGTCACAAACATCAAAACCGCTCACAGTGTGTGTGTGGGGGCCCTTACACCATTTGATTTTGATATCAAGTCCCTGTTCTTGCAGCTGACAGTGGCTTGGCAGAAGATCACAGCATCTGCCAGTGGTGATATGGTGCACCTGCATTGGTTACAGCCTGCTTTGTGTCGATTGGCTCCGCCAGGTCATGTGTGGTGATATTGGAGATGCCCCCCTGGAGCACCTCTCGGCAGTGGCACAGGACGTGTTCCTGCCGCTGCTAACTAACTCTCAAAACCAATGTGGATGGCCTGAAGTCGTCTCTAAAGAAGTGACGAAAAGCATGCACCAGTTTGTTGCAAATGGTAGGTCCTAGAAATGAAAGATTCACTACGAGAATGCACAAATACTCTTAATATTGTAGATTTGTTCTAATTTTGTTGCTCAGGAATGTATATCTCCTCCCAGGAATATGCAGAGAGGCTTCAGCGAATGCAGTGAGAGAGGTTGCATATTCTTGAGGGCAACTACGAATGTGACCATAGCTTTTGCATTTGGTTGAAACATAATATGCGAAATCATGACTCTCAACACGTCACTACAGGTGCTGCTCTACCAAATGTAGACCACCACCAGCACCCTGCTGATGTCCAGAGAACAAAAGAACTGGGCTGCCATGTTGTTAGATACGTTTGCAAGGTGGTATGTCAGTGACAGACTTGCCTGAATGGATGCCGAGGGTCGCAGTATGCTTTTGTGTCCAGTGCTGGTGCTGATTGGGCAGTCCAAAGGGCAGACTGTCCTGCCACTGCCACAGTCAGCTTTCCAGGAGGACAAAAGCATGAAACTGAAGGACAAAGTTCACATCCTTGAAAGCGCGGCAGTGACGTGGGCTCAGCAAATTAAGAATGTTCTAAATGCAGACCCCGAAGCTGCCCTCAAGGTAAGGCCATGCTGCAGATATGTCTGCCCCTTCAGTTAAGCAGGGCCGAATTTCTGGTTGTGCTGGTTAGCGTCTTGCAATGCTATCGGCCCTTTGTCACCGGACCAACCAAATGAGTTCAGAGATTGATGTGCATGGCCACGCTGTAGAATGTGTCTGTTGGTACCATGGATGGTACAGGTTCAGTTGCTTGCAGTGTGTTTGGCATGGTGGTGTGCCACTGTCAGCATGGACTTAAAGCACTGGACGGTTTCATAGCTCATTTGCCTGAGTTGTCTTCACTTTCAGATGTCCTGACTGGTATTCATACCGCTTATCTGCCTAGTTGTAATTTCCCGAGATCTTCACGTTACGGCTTCGAATTGATGGTCTTGTTGAGTTTGTTTACAGGCGGCAACATACTTTATTCCGGCCGCAAATCACAACTCACAGCATTATTTTATACCAGCTGCTGTTTGAGAAATGGAGGCCCGTCTTTGCCTTTCGTGCAGGAACCAGGCGCTTATCCTGGGCCCCTCGTGGAGCTTGACTTCTGGACCGAAAGGGCCGAAAACTTGAACTCCCTCCACAGGCAACTCACGAGCGACAAAATTCAAAAAGTCGTGAACTTTCTGGAAAAGGTGAAGTCCACGTACCACCCCGCCTTCAAGCGGCTGATAGATGAGCTGGAATTGGCGCAGCAGGAGGCCGGTGACAACGTCAAGTTCCTGTCGCCCCTTCGTGCAAATTTGGACAAGTTAAATTTGATGGACGACTTCCCGGGTCTGGCTGACTTGTTCAAGCCACTGATGCACATGATCATGCTCATTTGGAAGCATTCAAAATATTACAACAAGGCTGCCAGAGTGGTGACACTGATGAGGGAGATTTGCAACGACCTCATCATGCAGGTGCGCCAGGCAACCAACATCGACCTGCCCAATCCACCTGCAGTGTTTTGTCCACCTCAGTCTCTTGTATTGCAATGCTTGCTGTGGCTTCAACACTGTGCTTGGTTGCCCAGCAATTTGCTTAGTTGGAGGAGTGCCAAATTGACAATTGAGACTGCCATGGTCAAGCCCACACCCAAAGCGATTTATGCTCTAATTCATAAATACTCACGGCAATTAAGTTTGCGATGACTCAGTGAATTTTAGCTAAGTGATTTGAACTGTAAATTGTGGCAACTAGTTCATACACGGATTTGTTTGAACTGAAACCTCCAAGTACTTTGGGGCATTGTGGCAACGGTAGATTCGCTTTTCTCGAAAACCCTGTGTCCCACGCAGATGCCTTTTTTTCTGGATGCAGGCTCGGAAGTTCCTTCCAGGAGAGGAACTGATTCAAATGGAGCCAAACGAGGCCATCGAAAAACTACGACTGATGCTTAAGGTTCTTGGGACTTTCAAGTCGCACTACTTTGACTACAAAGTAAGTGCCGCATTCCTTCCAATTGCATTTCTTATTTTCCCTTGATTTGGTTGGAGCAAGAATGTGCGGCAAACAGGATATCTGCTCTGAAATGCACAAACGAATGCCCAAGCATTTTTTGGCTGTTTCTGCTTTCGAGCTGAGAAAAATCCCACTTGATGGGGTGAAAGGGTGAATCAACGGTTGGTGTTCTCTGCAGGCTCGAACGTCAACAGAGACGCCTGAAAACCCTTGGAAGTTTCAGAACAGTGCCTTGTTCTCAAGGCTGGATGCCTTTTTAGAGCGTTGCCATGACATGCTGGATGTGCAGTCCACGTGCCTTCAGGTGTGCGTGTGGGCTTGTTTGTACCATAACCTAAATTATGCTTGGGTGATTGACGTGCACCATCTCCATGCAAGAACCGAGGACCAGTGTCGAAAAGTTGCCAGTGAATGCGCAGCCCAATGGAACACTTGTACATGTGTGCGGCATAGAGGAGTGGCGAATTTTGCATGCTCCCCGTTTGTTCGAAAAGAGTGGCGAGATCGGGGCACGCAAAATTTTTGCTGGTGACGGTGCTGTCTTCTGCATCTTTTTTTGTTTATGTTTAGCGATGCGCGCGCATTCAAGCTCTTCAGACTGATTATGTTTGAGTAGCATTGGTTTATGCTGTGGGAATTGCTGATGACGCCCTGTTGGCCTCTGTCTAGTTTGGGAAACTGGAGCGTGTGGAGATTGGAGGAACCAAAGGGAGAATTCTGACGGCCGGAGTGAAGCAGATTCACGCAGACTTCCTTGTGGCTGTCGAGAAATTCCAAGGAGTGCAATACGATGTTTTGGATGTCGACGAAAAGCAGTTCGCCAAGGACTTCTATCAGTTCAGATCATCCATCAAGGAGCTTGAGCGCCGCCTTGGGGCTATTATCCTGCAGGTCGATTTTTAGAAATGGGGAAGCACACTGCATTGTCTGACAGTGGTCCGCCTAGTGAATTATGCACGCCGTGTGTTGTGCACTTGCAGGGAGTGCTCAGCACATGATGTATTCAAATCCAGATAGGTGCTGAGCCATCGCAACACGCCCGTCCAGTTGACGGGCTGCAGTGAAACGCAAACCGTTTGACCGTATTTGCAGTGCAGATCCACGGAGACATCGCAATACCGCCGTCGTTTGCAAATGGGAGGGTGCGCAGCACAGTCAATATTGCTGGTACCACAGCATCTTGGCAAGACACATAATCGCAATGCTGCAATGCACATTTTGTATTTTGTAAACCACTTGACAACGAAATTGGTTTCTGGCAATCGCGCGATTCCCTGCTCTGATTTCCCAGGCCTTCGATGAAAGTTGCACAGTCAGCGCCACTTTCAAGCTGCTGGAGAGTTTTGAGGGCCTGCTGGAGCGCGAATCCATTGCCTGCACTCTGGAAAAGAAAAACGTGGAGCTGCTGCTGGGCTTTGGCAGAGATCTTGAAGAGGCAAGCTCTTGACAGCATTGCTGGTGGTGCCATCCGCCGCTTCTGTCAGTGATTTGTTTAATATTGTCCACTCCCATGTTGAAGTGCATCAAGAGTGTGAAGTGAATAAATAACTATACAATGTAAATGTATACTTTGGTACACATATGCTTTTCTGTAAATTTTGCTTTGCTCATTTGTCGACTAATCCACTTCTTCAGTTTTTCATCTATTCACCACCTCAAGATAGCCGGTACTCAACCGAGATACGCAGTTTTCTAGATTCACGATTTGCTTCTCACCTCTTGGCCAAGAGTGCATCGATGCTGCCTGCGCGTGCACTTGCACCTGACAGGTCACACACAGTTGGCTTTGTGCTCCAACCGCTGAGCAATTTTATGCTCTGTCCAGGTCAGCGATATATTCTATCGCAATAATCGTGCCCCTCCTGTGAACAAGAACGCCGCTCCCAAATCGGGCGCCGTTGCTTGGGTGCGAGGCCTGGTGGAGAGGGTGGAGGAGCCAATGGCGAAGCTCAGGAACATGAACAAGGTGCACCTCGCAGGCAGACGCACAATTGATGGAGAATGGGCCGATTAGGATCCAGACAAGTGTGGACGAGTTGCTGAAGAGTGGCTGTTGCCCGCATTGTTCAAAAGCGTCTGACGACTCTGCGATGAGTGCTTTGCTGCATGCATTGCAGAATGCAGCTGGACTTTCCATTTTGGCGAAATAGAGCCATTGAAAAGAAAGAAATTGTAGAGCAGCCCTTATGGACTAGGAAACCCTGCCTGCAGGACAAGCTGCAAAAAGCAATGTGGCTGTGAGTCTCCCGCCGTTTTGCATCCTGCCGGTTGACAACCGTTGGAGTTTTGTTATTCCAGGCGGTTCTTGACACGGAAGAGGCCAAGCAAATTCAAAAATCATACAGCTCGCTCATGGCGGCAATGGCGGACTACGAACGAGTCAACACAGAGGATTGGTGCAAACAGGTGAGTTCAACGATATGTGTGCTTGAATTCCCAATGTGCCATCCCAATGCACTGGCAAAAGCTTGCTATGTCTCAGCCTTTCGTTGCGCGGCTATGGAGCCCAGTGTTTCCCGTTGATTTCCTCAGTTGAGTAGTGAGCTCCAAATGGAATCATTGCTGGTATCTGGAATCATGCTGGTTTGGTCTGCGGTTGTTCAGGTGACATCAACATCTGCTGAAAAGCTCAACCAGCCTCTGCTGCAATTTGAGGACACGGAAATTGGCCAGAAGCTGGGACTCTTAGCTGTGAATTTCGATCCGGATTTGGTCCGTCTGCTCAGGGAGACAAAGTACTTCTTGCTGCTGAAAGTTTCGTCCATCCCTGAATCTGCCTTGAAGATATTTGAACAGGTGGGTGCTGACAGTAGTGCCAGAGCCGCCTGGCAAAAACCATGGTTCTTTTCGTGGAATATTTGAGACCATTTCTGGCACTGCACAATTGCAGTTAATGATAGACAGGGACAGCGCCCAGGTTCAATGTCTCCAATTAGAAAACAGAGTGCGATTCGAATCTAAATGTTGTAATGATGTAGGATTTGGGGGGCCAACGCGTCTGTACAAACGATCTCTTGCTCTAAATGCAGGGAGACATATTTAGACAGCAAATTGGGAATTTGGACTTGATTGTTGGCATTCATAACAAGATCCAGAAGACACTATTGCCTGTGGAGAAGCCGCTGATTCAAACCAAGCTGGATGCGGTGGATGCGGCTCTGAAGAAGGGCCTGCAGATATTGACATGGAACTCCCCTAACATTGATGATTACATTCATGAGGTAGGTATTGTATATGCGGGCTGACTGCACCAAGGTTCCGGTGCCTTTGGGGCGATGCTCGCAGATAACATGAGAGCTTGCAACTCTCAAAATCTGCAGAGCGAGTACTTACGAGACGCTGCTCAATGCTACATTTTGTGATTGAGACCGTCGAATTGGAATTAGCGGCAAAACTCAACACCTCAGCCGATTGGAGCTGCAGCCGTTTCTGCAGTGTTTCGTGCAGTGTGGCCCTGTGAGTGCGCTGCCTTCGAACGCAAGACATGTGTGGTATTGTCTACTCATCAAATGGCGTGTAGCCATGGGGTGTGTTTGAAGGACCCCAAATGCGACGTGGAGGATGAGCAAGCGCTTGGTGCCGAGCATGTGCAGTGGCTGACTAGCGATGCATTAATGAAATCCATATTTGATGGTGAATCATGGACTCTGGCTAATATTTGTTCAATGGCTAACTGAACAGCTCAACTGCATCTTGCAAATTTACCTTGCGTTTGCATCTGCTTCTGAAAATTGTGCCATGTGACATGTTTTCCCGATAGGTGATGGAGCTTGTGAAGGAGGTGGAGAGCATGCTGAGCACAATAAAAGACAATG
The DNA here is from genome assembly GCA_905146915.1 of Ostreobium quekettii. Classification (NCBI taxonomy): domain Eukaryota; kingdom Viridiplantae; phylum Chlorophyta; class Ulvophyceae; order Bryopsidales; family Ostreobiaceae; genus Ostreobium; species Ostreobium quekettii. Next base: position 51,931 of record CAJHUC010000453.1, on the reverse strand, counting down.
TGAAGGAGACTAAGCAAATACTCAAGACCTGGGAAACCAACCTCATGTTCGACCGAAAGGAAGGGCGTGTGTACACCTTCGAAGAGCTCAAAGATTCCTGCAAACAGCTCATTCAGCAACGCAATTCGCAGATACAGGAAGACGGCAAAAAAATCATCAAACTGCTGTCCAACTCGAATCGCACGCTCAAGGTGGGGAAGGCGTCCCCGAGCTGGAAGGCGTACGTGAATTTCGTTAGTGAAATTGTGATCGACGGATTTGCGGCGGCGATTATTGCTACGGTGCGATACCTTCGCGACCAAATCGACCCCGACCTCATGGCCAAGAATGAAACGTCGCCGCTTCTGGAAATCAAGCTCGAGCTGGTGGCGCCGGACATTCTGTGGCAGCCAGACTTGGGCGATGACGGGGTCCGGAGGATGTTCAACACGTGGCTGAACGGATTCATGAGCATCGGGACACTGATGAAGAGGCTGGACATTGGCGAAGGTGAGTCATATGCCTATCTGTCGTAAACGGGTCGAGTAAAGGGATGGATTTAGCGATGAACGTCTTTGGAGCTTAGCTGGAACCGTGCCCGCCACTGGCTTGGCGGTGCGATGCTCTGGCTCGCTGCTTTTCGGCAGAGATAATCAAAGCGACGGCAAAATGGGGGGGGGGGGGCATGGTGAGTTAGCAACTGTCGGCCCTGTTCATGCAGGAACCTATCTTAAGGAACTCGAGGAAGATTACGAGGTGTACAATGAAATGAGCTGCGTGCACGAGATCGTCCTTGCCAACGAGGCCAAATGCAACGACTTCAAGGAGCACTACGTTAAATACAGCTATCTGTGGACGAAGGATCTTCCAACGGCTCTCAAGGTTGGAACCAAGGCACTCAAACTGGTTTCTTTGGCACATAACACAATGCAGTGCAGTATTGCTGTTTTTTGTTTTGTCATATTGGTCATATTGATTAATTTGTATTTTGGATTGTTTGTTTACACGCAGTTTAATTGTTCATTTGTCTATATTTGTCTGCATGTATTCGTTCGTTTGGCTTCAGAAGTTACAACCAATTTCTGCTATCCATCTAATTCTTTGGCATCCAGCATTCTCTATCTGCCTGCGTTTTGCAAATTTAACTGAGATGATGGTATGAACAACCAATTGGGACAAAGCACTTGCCTGAATTGTACGTATTGCGTCAGCACGGGTGTTTGCTATTACTCAGTGTGAAGTGGCAATGAGATTACTGCAGAATTCAAATATTTGTTTGTGTTCCAAGGAGAGTGTCTTCCATTTGCGCCTTTGAGTCATATAGCTGTGTTGCCTTAGGAATTTGTGGAGGAGGAGGGCGAGCAGTTGGAAGACGGCACCAAAGACGATCCTCCCTTGGCAAAATTTGAAGAGCAGATTGCCAAGTACAAGGGAATCGAAAAGGAAATACAGGCTCTCCCCACAAATTCCAATTTAGGATGGATAAAGGTAAAGTCCATACCAATTTTTGGTCAACTCTGTGGCAGCTTCATCCATTGCAGTGTCTGCAGTGGCGAATTACTCACACGTTGCCAGTGTTTGCGGGGAATCTGCAGAGCCGTCTGGAGTGGTGATCCATCAATGCCCATTCGACTTTCTTTTGGTGGTCACTCTGTTATTACATATTTCGTGTTGGCCAGGTGGATGCAAAGCCGCTAAAACAAGCTCTTAGCACGTGGGCTTCCAAATGGGTCTACTTGTACACACACTACCTGCAGGACAAAGTTGTAAACAGCATGGGAGACTTATACCAATTCATGAACACGACGAATTCCACCCTGGATATCAAGGTAGGCAAGGAAGGAAGGAAATTTTGGGGTACCAAAAATAGCATTCAGGATTAGTTCACCACCTGTCGTCACTGAGCTGTCAGCACAAGGCTTGTCTTTGAATGAAAGATGAATCGAACGTCAAAGTGCCATTGCGACAGGGAACGATTTTGCCACTGTCACTGTGGACTTGGAGCTAACAAACGAGTTTTCATCATGGGTGTCACCTCTGCAGCCATTAAGACAAAGACAGTGAATGGGAGAGTGATCGACTGATGGATGAGTAGATGCATAGACGGGGGTGCATAATTTCCACATTTATCGCCATATTGGTTCTTTGCGAGACATTGCCTAGCAAAGTGCTGTCAGTGAGCCTTGCTCATTGGACCACCTTGGGATCCTAAACGTTTGGTCCACATCAGGTTGGCAAGGAGGAACAAGCGGAAGAAGAGGAAGAGGGCCATGAGGAGCCACCAGTGGTGGAAGACGATCCTGAAACTGCCGCAGAGGCGAAGAAAGCCCGCGAGGAAGAAACCCGGCGCACACTGTATGGCATCATGTCTTGTATGAGAGACATTCGGAAGCGGACGGATCGCACAGACACGATGTTCGAACCACTGAAAGACACAGTCGCTGCCCTCCAGAACTTTGGAATCAATCTTGGTGATCAGGTGGGCCTGCATGCACAGGAAATCGGCCGACCCTCAATCAAAGGCCATGAGCAGTTTGCAGGAACTGCAAAGTGGATGGTTGCCTGAGGGGGGGCTCTGCTCCTGCCTCGGTCCCATGGCACACTGGCTCCTGACAGGATTGGTGCACCTGTGGTGCTTGCAGGTGTTAAAGCAGCTGGAGGAATCCCCTTTGGCATGGAAAGCGCTCAAGAAGAAGATGTTCCAGCGCCGCGAGCAGCTGGCACCCTTGCAGCAGGCAGAGGCCATTGAGGTCCGACGCCGCAGCGATGCCTTCGCTGAAAAGGTGAATCGAGATCCAAAGCGGTGGAAACGAAACAGGCACTTGTGTGAGTCGTTGGAATATGTGCATGATAGAAGAAAGGCCTTGCTGGGACTAACTCTTCAGGCTTTGGGTTCCAGGCATACCGAATATCCTGCTTTCTCAGCGAGGATGTAGGGTCTCAGTTTTGTAGCCTTGCGTTGTTCTCAAGTGCATGGAATGCCTATCCCCAACATGTGCTCCACCTGGTGGAGCCTGGTCCAGGCGGTGATGTTGAAAAGCATGCGTATTGGTACATTGCTGTCATGGAAAGCAGCCATACCTGGTGGAGCCTGGTCCAGGCGGTGATGTTGAAAAGCATGCGTATTGGTACATTGCTGTCATGGAAAGCAGCCATACATGGCCACACGCCCCGGTGTTTGTACGCAACCAAATTCAATAAACTCAAGAACTGAAAACATTCAATACACATTGCTGTTTTGCCCTGCACAGGTTGAGGATTTCCGAAAGTTTTTCATGAAGACTGCGCCATTTTTTGTGAACGATGAAGAAATCAAACTGGAACATGTGGCACCTGCGTATAAGATATTAGACCAATTTCACCATGGGTCCGTCCAAAAGACGCTCGAGGATGGCTCAGTGGTGATGTATGAGTCTGTGTCTGCAATCCGGGCAGAATCCAAGCAGCTACAGGAGTTTCAGGATCTCTTTGAGTTGTGAGTAACCATTTGTTGTCAAATTGGGATGCCAACACTAAGCTTGCTCTTTTGACTTGCCGCTGCTAATGCCAATGCCGCTGCTCCTGGACACATTGCTGCTTGCGTTGTGCGGCGTTTATGGCAGTGCATGTTCAGTGGGGCTTTTTCAAATGACATCTACTTGTTTCTACACCGGCGGCAGTGCAGTATACACGTTAACAGTCAGGTACCCTAATCAGCCCTGCTCATCTAGGCTTTGCCGTCATGCAGTTCGTTGTTTCGGCTTGACATTCTGGGCAGTTTCCGTATGTTGTTGTCTCCATGATTGCAGCAATCATACATTGGTTGAGAGTGCTATATGAATATTTGCTCGTATGTCTTGGCATCACGTCAATACTGTAGTCTACTGTGCACCTTGTGTTCAGCAGCAACACGGGAATCCCCACGCCCCTCGTATCAATGAGCTTACATTGGCACATGCTATGTTTGCTCTTCAGATACGTTTCGGATTACATAATGTTGCAGCGATGCGGTGAGGAGCTCCAGCACCTGAAAGCATTGTGGGACACGGTGGGGACCATCATGTTCACTTTCAGCGACTGGTACAAAACACCCTGGGACAAAATCGATGTGGAGTTCTTGGTGGAAGAAACCAAGAAGCTGGCAAAAGAAGTGAAGCTTCTGAACAAGGCGGTCAGAAACTATGATGTATTTCGAATGCTGGAGGAAGCCTTGAAGGCTATGCTCACCTCTCTGCCGCTGGTCCAGGTGCGGAGAACAGGCACACGTGTTTAGCGGTTCCTTGTGTGCTGTATTGTTCGTCTCTTCTGTCACTCTTTGGATTGCTGGTACTGGTCCACTTGAGACAAGCAATATAGATGCTGCGGTGCTGTAAACGTTGACAGCTTGGCTTGCAGTCTCTGCCGGTTGATGGGCTTGTCGGCTGTGGGAACACTGCAGTATGAATACAATGTTGGAAAAGGTCACAAAAGAAGATACAAGTGAAGATCGAAACCTGGGCAGCCCTGCGTCACAGTCAGTTGTGATTGTCTGATCAAGCCTTTCAAGTTCTTTCGTGTCAGTCAATGCTGAAGACGACTGCGATGATGTGGTGTCATGCAAGCATTGTGTCAGGCGCAATTTCCAGACTTCTGCTGCCAGTGCCTGTTGGACTTTGGAATCGCAAGAGCGGCAATCCCACCGTGTGTGTTGCCTACACTGATCCTGGCTGCTTGCAACCCAGGACCTTCATCACCCAGCGATGAGGGACCGCCACTGGAAGCAGCTTATGCAGGCCACTGGCAAACAGTTTGTGATGGACGAGAAATTCTGCCTTGGTGACCTCATTGCTCTGGAGCTCCACAACTTTGTAGATGCCTGCTCTGAGATTGTGGACCGAGCACAGAAGGAGCTCATCATAGAGAAAGCTCTCAAGAAAATTGACGAGACGTGGGCGGGACTGAAGCTAGAGTTTCCTCCCTATCAGGACACGGAAATCGTGCAGCTCCAGGTGCCAGCCTTTCATACTCACCAAGTTTGGTGCATGAGTGGGAATACAGTGTGGAGTGACTATCAGTTCTTGTAGGCGTGGAGGCATGTTATGCCGACGTCACGTTGAGCTGGAGCATTCAATTTTGGCAGTGTTGGTGCTCCAGGCAGTTGTGGCAGACCTCTTCCTTACCTCACGCTGATTGTGGCTGTACGGCAATAGCGATGGCTGTGCAGAAACTGTTGCCGACGGGATGCATGCTGAAAAGTGTACAAACCGACTGCTGAGAGTGGCAGCTAGCTGGATTTCAAGTCACCTGTCCCCTCTGCAGGTGGATGACGCCATTACTGAAGCACTGGAAACCGACAATCTGGCACTTCAGAACATGTCGGGTGGAAAGTATGTACAAGGAAATCCCAAATTTCTGGAGATGGTCACAAATTGGCAAAAGAAACTGGGCACTGTGGATGTGGTGCTGTCGACCTGGCAGGATGTGCAGAAGAAATGGCAGGCCCTTGAATCCATTTTTGTGGGTTCTGCCGACATTCGGGTCCAGCTGCCTGAGGATTCCAAACGGTTTGATGGCGTGAACGCGGACTTCCAAGATCTGATGAGGGGAGCCGCAGATATCACGAACACGGTGGAAGCCTGCAACTTGGAGGGTCGCCAGGTGGGTCTGCCATCCTGTGCACCAAGCATAATAATGTGGACCACAATCTTGTTGCAAAATTGCGACCCGCATGTGGTAGTATGGAAGGGCATATCTTCAATCGTTGATATTCTTTCAGTTATTGTAGTTGGCATTGTTTCTGTTGTTTTGCGCACGTGTTTTTGCATTGTTGTTTTACCACATGTTGACAGAAAAGCACCTACGTTCTGTGTCTAGGAACGCCTGGATGGCATGTTGGAGCAGCTGGAAATGTGCGAAAAGGCGCTCCAGGACTATTTGGAAACCAAGAGAATTGCGTTTCCACGGTTCTACTTTGTGGCGCCTGCTGACCTGCTGGACATTCTGTCGAAGGGCAGCAACCCTCAGCTGATCATCCGTCATCTGCCAAAGAACTTTGACAATGTGCACAATTTGGAATTCAAGAAAGACGAGGCCGGAGATCCCACCAAAGTAAGTCAATGATCTAACCCGGATCGTGGCGTTCAGCTGGGCGCATGCCTGTGGGACTGAGATATATAACCAACAATCAGAAACCCAGGTACTGATTTGTGTCTTAATTGGTTGAAGCAGGAGGGTGCGATTTACCTCCACGAATGATTTTTGGGCGAAATACGCAAACCCATGAGAGACATGTTCTTGTGAGGTTCGTACTATGTGCTTGTTTTAGAAGGTATTTGCAGTGCGCCGGACATCACAGGCTACAGCAAGCTCCAGATCCAACAACAGGCTACCGAATTGCCTTCGAACCGTGAGAAATGCAGCTCCAGTTGCAACCATGTCCATTGGGATGGGTGTAGAAAGTGTCAGTGCCTGACTTGTCTTTAATGCGATGGCCATGATTCACAGATCGCGATTGGTATGTATTCTGGAGAGAAGGAGTTTGTAAAATTTGACGGCGACTGCGTTTGCGACGGTCCAGTGGAGACCTGGCTCCAAACTGTCGTGGACTCGATGAAGGCAGCCCTAATTGCAGAATTCAAAGCTGCAATCCCTCCGTACGATGAAATGCCGAGGACAAAGTGGCTGTTCAACTGGTCAGCTCAAAACACCATTGTCGTGACTCGCACGTTCTTCACACAGGTATGTGAATGCATCAGAGCATAGCCGGAAGATATGCCACCGCTGAGAGTTGTACATCTCATGCCGCCTGGAACATCTTTCTTGAGTAGTGCCCTGTCCTATTTCCCCAAGCTGTGGGGATCGACGACTCCCATTCCTAAGTATTGTTTCTTGAGCTTTGGAGAATTACGGCATGGCGCTCGCTCAACTCGAGAGTCCGTTGTGTAATGACATGTGTCGCGCTGTGCCAATGAAGGAAGTGAACGAGGCTTTTGACGAGCTTGAAGAAGGGAATGAAGACGCCCTGAAAGCCGAGTGGGATAAGCAGGTGTCGCAGCTGGCTGATTTGATCGTCCTGATCAATGGAGAGCTCACTGGTCTGGAGAGAAAGAAGTTGATCACTTTATGTACTATTGATGTGCATGCTCGTGATGTGGTCCAACGGCTCATCGACGAGAGAGTCGAAGACGGGACCTGCTTTCAATGGCAGTCTCAGCTGCGATACTTCCAGAATGAGAAAACTAAGACCTGTCAGGTGGGAATTCCGTACCTACCTGCGGCTGTCTTGATTCAGCACTGGGCTAGAATAGCTGATATTGGCATATTCTGTCCTCGTGAAAAAACTGGGCTTGCGGACGCGGGGTTAACGGAGGTGTCGTGAGTGCAAATTAAATTTCAAAAATTACCAATCTAGAAGTCGCTAAAACCTACTTCTAAATGCCCTCTACACGCCCGCTTCCAGCTTAGATCTCTTGTGCGTATTGCCACAGAGTTGACTACTTAAAGTGCTGGTGTTGGGATTTTAACGGCGGATTAAATAAAGGCCCACTTGCGCACTTGCTGTGCGGCGCAGGTGAACATTTGTGACGCAGAAATCATGTACAACTACGAGTACATTGGCAATTGCGGCTGTCTTTGCATTACCCCATTGACGGATCGATGTTACATCACCCTGACGCAAGCGCAGAGGCTTGTCCTTGGTGGAGCTCCTGCAGGACCCGCGGGCACGGGCAAGACTGAAACCACCAAGGTAGGCATGCCCTGACTGGTGCTTGGGCAACGAAATCGCCGGGGCAAAATTACCTATTTCAGGCATTCTGCATTGTAAGAAATTCATACTGAGGATGCAAATTCGAAAAGTTCACATCTGCTTTCAAATCTGTCATTCTTATTTTGAATTTAGCAGCACATTGGGATGCACAGGTGCCACCTCCATTCACTGCAAAAATGATGGACATGTTCATTATATAAGGCGATCTGCATTGTGGACGGTGAATGTATTTGTTACGTAACAAAATCTCATCTGTTGTCATTGTGAAGTAGATTGAACATTTTCATGTGCCTGGTTGGGAAGCTTGCTGGAAGCATATCTCAACCTGGATCCTAATGCACCAGATGCCAAAACCACAATCTCGTTGATCAATTGTCTCAGCAGCACCAATGTTGTCTCTTTGTGCAGGATCTCGCTCGCGCCCTTGGCATCCAGTGTTATGTTTTCAATTGTTCCGATCAAATGGACTACAAGGCAATGGGTCAGATCTACAAAGGGCTGGCCCAAACGGGTGCATGGGGATGCTTCGATGAGTTCAACAGAATCCCCGTGGCTGTGCTGTCAGTCTGCAGCACACAATACAAGACGGTCCTCGATGCCATCCGAGCAAGAAAGGAGAAGTTCCTGTTTGAGGAAGTGGAGATAGGCTTGAAGCACACGGTCATGGCGTTCATCACCATGAACCCTGGTTACCCAGGACGTGCAGAGCTGCCAGAGTCGCTCAAAGCCCTGTTCCGACCTGTCTCTATGGTGCGAACTGCAACATTCCCCTCTGTGCTCTGCGCTCAGCGGCAGAGATGCCACACCCGCACACCATGCACATTGGGCTGAAACGAACAGCCCATGCCTGAGGTGGTATCTTGTGAATTTTGGGCCAAATATTCCCATTGCGCCAGAGGGAATATCGTGATCTGTTGGTATGAATTTTAGCCGCAGCTTGTCTTACAACAGGCGCGCATGGATTGAAAAGATAAGTACACAACTCAAGTGCGGATGGGTGCTTGTAGATGGTAAATAATACACATGCAAACGTATCATTTAAAATCATTTCAGGCGCCCCCGCTGTGGTGTAGCCGTTGCAATGCACTGCCTTGCTTGTTGCCTCTGACCGTGTGCCTGTCATCTGCGTTCACAGGTGTTGCCAGACCTAGGGCTCATTTGTGAAATCATGTTGATGGCCGAGGGCTTCCAGCAATCGAAGCTTTTGTCGAGGAAATTCGTGATCCTCTACAAATTGTGCGAGGATTTGCTGTCGAAAGCGAGACATTATGACTGGAAGTTGAGAGCAATCAAAACCACGCTGTACGTGGCAGGGGGGATGAAACGAGATGCCCCGGAGCTCTCTGAAGACAAGGTGAAATGCTTGCTAGAATGTCACAACCAGACTATGAAGTAATGTGTGCAAGGCACCCTTATGCTTTGATACAATACTGCAGCTATAGCCAACTCCCTTCATGGGTGTTGCCCGTATTTGGCGGACGAGTAAGAGGGGTTTCACAGACTTGGATCGTTGGGCATCATGAGTTCCCCTTGCTTGAAAATTGTTCTCTTTTAGCCCAATCCTTGCTAGAGACCGCTGCTTCGTGGCACTGGACTGCGGGGTCGAGCAGCTTGCGCTGTGACTTCATTGCTGTGTGACATTTTGCTGAATTTTGAGCTTCCTCGTCAGCTTCCACTTGGTGGACAAGAATCACAAGATCCTATGCTAGCAGATGGTTCATGTATGCCTCATGTATGGCCCTCCAGAATCATATTTTCTGTCCAAGAATGAGGCAGTGCAAAGTGCTAAGGACGCGCTTGAAGTCGCGTTCTCTTGCTGACTCCATGGCACCGTGTTCGACCCTCAGGTCCTCCTCCGTGCGCTAAGAGATTTTAACCTGGGAAAGTTGACGGCTGACGATACGGGCATCTTCATGGGTTTGCTTAACGATCTCTTTCCAAAGACACTGGATCAAGTGCCTCGAGCAGTAGACATGAATTTCGAAAAGAAGGTGCGTTAGATGGCTCCAGGATGGCTTCTATTCTGGTGCGTTTGCGATGCCGAACAGTTGAACCTGTGAACGCCGCGCGAATTCTGTTGAAATCGTTTTGTTTGCCGAGTTTGGCGTTCACTCAGTTTCATACCGGATACTGTCAATCTGATGCCCGCGAGGCGGCTCTGTGTAAGAACGCGGGCCCTCTAATATCAAAACTCTAAGCCCTCTAAACTCTTAGTCGAACTGCATGTATGAATTCGGGCCTGACAGCTTGTGTTCTGTGCGCATTGAAGACATTGGCTGCACGCTGTGCTTTTGAGGTGCAGTTGCTGAGTTTGCCTTCTGATACTTGTTTCAGGTGAAGGAAGCAGCTGTGGAGATGGGATGTCAGCCTGACGAAACCTTCTGTCTCAAGATATCTCAACTCCGCGAAATTCTGGTGGTGCGCTGGTCGGTCTTTCTGCTGGGCCCTGCGGGTTGTGGCAAGACGGCCATTTGGAAGACGCTGATGCGCGCCACAAATAACAACGGAGAAAAGGCAATTTACAAGCCCATCAATCCGAAATCTGTGACGAGGAACGAGTTGTATGGGTTGCTGCACCCGTCCACACGTGAGTGGAAGGAGGGTTTGATGTCCGTCACGTTCCGTGACATGGCCAACAACCTCACCAACAAGCATCAATGGATCGTCCTGGATGGCGACATTGACGCGGAATGGATTGAAAGCATGAACACGGTATGTGGAAGCACGATTTCGCATGCTGTGCGCGTGTTCGTGCTTGTTCCATTTGAACACAACCAGTTGAAAATACTTGTATACTCTGCACGAGCATCTTTTTTCCGGTCACTGGCTCCCCTGCAAGGAATGTCAGTTCAACATCTTGGTGTAGACCAAGTATATTAACATATGCCAGTAGCCATGGAGTACCGCTGCTCCAATTCGCAGTCTACATGAGCTACTCTTCATGTTGTGCATTTTGCAGATCCACTGCGTCCCTGTCAACATTGTACGCTGATGCTTGTTTGCGCTTGCGGTGTTGCCTGAATCATGCCTGTAATACGGTACTGAACTCAGGTGATGGACGACAACAAAATGCTCACCCTGGCAAGCAACGAGCGGATTCCCCTGACGCCTTCGATGCGGCTTCTGCTCGAAATCAATCACATGAACCACTGCTCTCCAGCAACAGTGTCCAGAGGGGGTGTCATTTTCGTTAATGCCGAGGATGTGGGGTGGAAGCCAGTAGTGGACAGCTGGATCGAGACGCTGGAGGTGATTTAAATCGCCAACCGTGACTAACACCAGTCAACCGAATTCGCTGGGTTCATTGCCCTGCTCAGTGACTGATAATGTGTTTTGATTGGAGAGTTGTTGTACTTCAGATACCTGCTCGTGCCATCGCTGACAGTCTTGAGGGTTTTCATTCGGACATGTTGAGCACCAATCCGATGTGCCTGGTTCGCCTGTAGGCACGATAGTTCCCTGTAGAAGGCATCGCCACTGAAGCCCTTTCCCGGCATCTACATGTGTGCCACATGCCGCGTCCCGTGTTGCACATGGACAAAAGCGCCGTTCCTCTGTCTGAGCTTTCTGCTTACTTCAAATCAGCCACAGTTGCGCTTCATCTTATGCTTCGCAGCGCCCCCCACCAGATGTGGAACGCGTGCTTCAAAGTTCCAGAAGGGTACAGCACCGAAAAGCATCGTTTATATCTTGAACTCTGCCAAGGTAGCAAAGTTGCCTGAAACAATGCTTCTGGCGATTGAACAGCTCCTTTTTGCTTGCAGGCCACGGAATACCGACCCCTGCTGACGACGCTGTTCTCCCGGTACGTCGACAAGTCGATGGAGCACTGCCGCCGCAACTTCAAGTCCGTGGTTCAATTGCCTGCTGTGAGCCAGGCCATGACCATCTGCAAGATCTTGGAGGGGATATTGCCCCAGGAGTCAGTGAGAGGAGCGCCGCCGCCGGACAAGAAAGTCCTGGAGTACCATTTTGTCTTCGCCTGCGTGTGGGCGTTTGGAAGCTGCATGCTTGTTGACAAAGTGTCAGACTACCGCACGCAATTTTCGAAATGGTGAGCAACGGGATGCGCACTTCACGCAACCTGGAACTTCTTCCGGCTTATTGGAAGTTTTGGCGTGTCGCCGCTGAACACCGCTGATGTTGAGCTGGCAGCCATTCGCTTTATGCATACCCCTGGGGTTCGCAACTTCCACAGAGGGTAGTCAGGCAGTTGAGTAGAAAAATGCTTGCATTGCGTGCTTTACCAATTGAATTTAGTAATCCAAATGGACTCCGCCATCAGCGTGACTTTATTTCGACTCCCTGCAGGTGGGTTTCTGAATGGAAGAATGTGCAGTTTCCTGAAAAAGGCCTTGTCTTCGACTACTATGTCGACGATTCTCAGTGCCTCATGGTCCCCTGGGATGACAAAGTCGAGCCTTTCACATATACCCCAGGAATGGATTTCAATAGCGTTTTCGTCCCCACTGTCGAGACGACGCGACTGACTTATTTCCTGGACAGCCTGGTGGGAAACAAGCATTACGTGATGTTTGTGGGAAACACTGGCACCGGCAAGAGTGCAATAATGAAGAACAAACTGAGGAACATGGATCCCGAAACGATGTGCTCGTACACCATCAACATGAATTCGTTCTCGGATGCTCCATCCTTGCAGGTGAGTCTCAACTCCATATGCTGCTTTTCACTTGGATTGAAGGTGACGGCGTCGTGTTTCGTTTGACTGACGTGCACGCTAGCCAATTCCGTTTGACGAAGAACAACTGCAACTATGTGTGAGTTTAATTTACAAGGCAGCCAAAGCGCTGACTAGATCTAGCTGTCCTAATGGAAAAATTGAACTCCACCATTTTCCCCACTTCACCACATGTTTGTCACCACAGCGGAACCGCAAAATGTATGCATGGTGCGTTCTGCTGTGGCTACTACTCCGAACTGATGGCAGCCAACAATGCTTATATTTCTGGCTTGTTCATGTACTTGGCAGGTTATCATGGAGCAGCCCCTGGAAAAGAAGTCTGGGGTGAGGTTTGGTCCCCCAGGGTCACGACGCATGGTGTACTTTATCGACGATATGAACATGCCGTTCGTCGATAAGTATGATACACAGTCAGCCATTGAGTTGGCTCGGCAATTCGTGGACTATAGGGGTTGGTGAGTGATCCTTCTACTGATTTCGCCAATACCTGCCAGATGATGTGCTGTACATATTCATCTCATTTGGTCTGTAAAACAATGGATCAGCCAATGCGCTTCCAAACGTCGCTTTCATTGAGAGTCTAAACAGCCAAAGTGATGGGTATTGCCACTGGAATGTGTTCTATTTGCGATTCTTCAGGCACGTTACCACTCTCGAATGGTTTGCATCTATTGCCTTTTCCCGTGAGCGGATACCTGCCAGTGCTGATGAAAAGTGGCTGGTAGTATGAATTCAGACTGCGCAATACAGCCTGGCCGCTTCAGTTTATTTGCTGCGTTTTCGGGTGCCGGCAGGTATGACAAGATCAAGATCGTCCTCAAGGAGATCATAAGCTGTCAGTACTGCGCCTGCATGAACCCGACAGCTGGTTCGTTTCAGATCACTCCAAGGATGCAACGCCACTTTGTGACGTTTGCGGTACAGATGCCTGGCGTGGATATCGTGAGATCCATTTACATTCAGGTTGTGGAAGGGCACCTTGCCAGCTTCGACCCAGATGTGGCCAAGATGGGAGTGAAGCTCGTGGACGCCACGATCGAGCTGCACGGACAAGTCATGAACAACTTCTTGCCATCTGCGGTCAAGTTTCATTATCAGTTCAATCTCCGAGAACTATCGAATATCACGCAAGGGTTAACGAGAATGACGAAGGAGTATTTCAAGGTGGGGAGCAGAACTCACAACAGCCAGAAGAGTTCCCGGTTTTGCGAAACGAGGAAAACGGCCTGTGGATGATAGAAATGGTATATTTCTGTTGGCGTTTGTTGGCGTTTCGCGGTGGTTTCGTTAACTTATGAGAGGGCACACACAATGCCACTCGGCAGACTGCATTTCTGCATTGCCGCATCTTGAATGCCGCTTCACGTTAATACTGTCGTCTAAACAGCGACATCCTTGCTGCAAAACGGCGCACAGCGTCACATGCCTCCGGCTCTAAGCTGTCTAGCGAAAAAACACTAGCAGCCACGCACAGCACAAGAAAACCGTGATGAGTCTCTGAAAGAAAGATAATTTCACAGCCTTGTTGATTTCATCGCGTTGTCGGGAATGATGGGTTCTGTGGTGCTTGGCGGCTGGCAGAGCCATTCATGTTGAAAAAGAACCACGGATCTCCGCACGCAATCTGAAAAGTTTCTGAGGCGGTTTGGCGTCGCGGCCCGTATCGGTTTCGGCTAACTTTCGGCTAACTGCCGTACAGGGAACTGCCCGTAGGGCAACTCGGTAACCTGCCCCATCTCGTAGGTTGTCGAAAAAGATTTGGCCGAGGATATACATATCCACGATGCAGGCAGCCTGTATCCAATATATTGTGCTAAGCGAAGTTCATGTCATAGCACATCCTTGGTAATATTTGGGGTCTACATCCAGGGATATGGGGGATTTCATGGTGGTTTATTCTTGTGCTATCTGGATGACAGCGCAACTGGCGCATGTTGTGCGGGGGTGACCTTTTTGTATGCTAACAGTCCCCACACATTGGGATGCTTTTTAAACAAGATTTGTTACCTGCAGAGCCCGCTGAAAGTGGCACGGCTCTGGAACTGCGAATGCGAGAGATCCCTGAAGGACCGAATGATCAGCGCCAATGACATGAGCGTGTTCGATGGCTTCAGAGAAGCAGTGTCCAAGAAGTATTTCAACGACTTGGGATTTGAAGCCGTTGAGGCTCAGCCAAGGCTGTTTGCATCTTTCACGACAGTCTCGGCAGACGACACCCCCATCTACAACGAGGTGGAAGGATTCGAGTCTCTCAAGAAGACGCTGGACGACAAACTTGTGGAATACAACGAAACGAATGCCGTCATGGAATTGGTGCTCTTCCAACAGGCCATTGAGCATATCTGCAGGTATGGGATTCTGACACCGACATGACTATGTGTGAGGAACGTGGTGTTCTGGGGTGAGACAGGTGCCCCGACTCCCTGCCTTTCGTACCAGCATTCCCGACTAACCTATGCTCTGTGCATTAGGGGAGTTTGCAAGGGCGTGCTGACAACCAGCGCACCTCTGATATTGGTGCAGGACGTGAGTGTCTCCGGTGTTAACCTCTCCAAATTCGCCAACAGCAGATAAGGTTAGCACTTGCTTGATATGCAGGATCACTCGGATCATCGATCTGCCTTGCGGCAACGCTATGCTGGTCGGCGTCGGAGGCTCTGGAAAGCAGTCCCTTGCAAAGCTAGCGTCCTTCATCTGCGGCTACGGAGTGTTCCAGATTTCCGTGACCTCAACATATGGTATCAACGATTTCAAGGAGAATCTGTTGTCTCTGTACACGAAGGCGGGAATGAAGGGCACGCCCATTACTTTCCTGATGACGGACAATCAGATTGTGGACGAGCGGTTTCTGGTGTACATTAATGATCTACTGTCCACGGGGTACATTGCAGATTTGTGTACACCCGAGGACAGGGACAATTTCAGCAACGCTGTGCGCGCAGAGTGCAAGCAGGCCGGCATCATAGACACGGCTGAGAACTTGTGGGATTTCTTCATTGCCAAAGTTCGAAAGTTTCTGCACGTCATACTCTGCTTCAGCCCGGTGAGTAAGCGCTTGACATTCTGCGGATGAACCAGGGCTGCTGAAATCAAGTCTGATTGGCTATGTACACCATTGAATGTTTGTCGGGGAATCATATTATAATGAGTGGGCCTGCGCATTGTCGATGATGATTTGACGCAGTTTTGGCGAAGTGAAGTAATTCTTTATGCCTCAAATTGTGCTCGTTGGGAAATGCCAATAGCAAAAGTGTGAGTCAAAATTTGCAGCCTGCGATCCCGCAGAAGTCCTGCGAAAGCAAACTTGTTTCTCAAATGCAGTAATGGGTGGTGGTAACCTGCTGCTATAGCGCCAGCTCAAGCGGGCTACATAACATTGTATGGGGTCACTGACTGGTGCTGATCAAGGAATTTCAATTTTGTGTACTATCGACATGCAGGCATTCATGACATTTGCAGTGTTGAGGTGATTCTGGATCGGAAGAATTTCCTTCTGGAAGCTGTCTCGTTGTGTTTCAATATTGTGTTACAATTTTGTGCAGGTCGGGGACAAATTCCGCATCCGTGCTCGGCAATTCCCTGCTCTGGTGAACTGCACCCAATTCGACTGGTTTCACGGGTGGCCGGAGGAAGCTCTGATATCTGTGGCCCAGAGGTTTTTGAAGGACGTCCCCGATATCGAGGATGAAAACCGTGAAAAAATCGCCCTCCACATGGCTTACGCACATCAGATGGTCACGGATGCTAGTAGACGGTGAGAAAGCATGTCCACAGTCGCGTTTACCTGCGTTTTTTTTAGCACTGCGTGCCTTCTGGGTGTTTTGACAAGTGTTGAGCGGGTTGAATGTTGAGAGCGCGAAAAATGAGAAGGCAGCAACAGGAGACCTGATGTTGATCATGCTGTCGCACAGCGAAAATTGAGCTATCAATGCTGCCGTACTGTGATTCCTCTTTGCACTGATTTGCAATGTGCTGCTTTTTTACGTCAGTGCATGCCATTTGTCGATATGGCGTATTTCAAGATACATTGAGTCTGCAGCACATTTCCCTACTTGAGAACAAGCTGTGCGTAAAATACATCCTTTCAATCTCATGCATGCCGCCGCTGCCTGCAAAGACCCCACGCTCGGATAGACAGCGGTGAGAGCCAAATCTCACCGGTGCTGTATCTTGCCGTGCTTGTACCCTCGATTTTGTACTGGCATGCTATCCTTCCGAAACATGAGCAAAATTCACATGAATATTCTGGTATTGGCCGTGCTTGTCCGTCATATCTGCGATCCCTGCGTGTATTTTGAAAACCCAACTTGTGGCAGGTACTTGGAGTCGTTTCGGCGATATAACTACACCACACCGAAATCGTACCTCGAACTCATTGCCTTTTACAAATTGCTGCTGAACAACAAGCGCGAGGAGCTGAGTGCAGCAAAAACGAGGTTGCAAAATGGTCTGGAGAAAATTGCTCAAGCGTCTGCCCAGGTTTGGATCGCCTCGCCTCCCTCAAGGAATTGGCTACGTTGGGTGGCTGCACACATTCACGAAATTGAGTGGGCGGATACAAAAGTCTTCTCATTGCTGGGAAATCATGTATTCAATGATAGCCAATGATATGCTTTTGCAGGAACCAGGCTTTTGGAAAATCTCAACCCTGGGAGGTTCTTAGAGCTGCAGGGTATTCGCAATGCCTAATCGACATGCGGAAATTTAGATGCGTGAGCACTTCTGCAATGACGTGCCGTCTGGTGTCTGATAGGTTGCTGATCTTCAAACCGCGCTGAAAGAGGAACAAATCATTGTGGAAGAGAAAAAGGCAAAGACCGACGCTCTCATAGTGAACATTGGCCAAGAGAAAGCGGTTGTCGACGAGGCAGTGGAAGCAGGCCGTGAAGATGAGGAGAATTGCGCTAAGCTCCAGTCAGAAGTCCAGGTAGTTAGCTTCCGTGACATGCTGGCCATCGGTTTGATGCTCCTCAACGTCACATGGTGATTTTGGATGTTTAAGACAATGTTGTGGGATCGTCCTGGACGATTCGAATGGCTCTGAGCGTCACATTGTCTGGCGCCGCCTCTGCATCATTGTTCGGTAGTGACACGCGATGAGACGAATGGGTTTTGCCAGGCTGTGCGCAAGGAAACATCCGTTGATTCTCTAATCGCATACGGACAGCGTGCAATTCGTCTTTCATGCATCGCTGATTTCCCAATTATGCGTCGTATCTGCTTGCAGGCATTTCAAGAGGAGTGCTCACGCGATCTGGCTGCCGCAGAACCGGTCATTGCGGATGCAGAAGCTGCACTCAATTCCCTCGACAAAGCGTCGCTGGGAGAGCTGAAGTCCTTTGGAAGTCCAGCGGCCGAAGTCGTGCAGGTGCTGATCAAGTTCATGCCAAAAGGAGATCGGGCAGGTTACGCAGTGTAACGTAATGCACAGCCGGCACACGATCATTGAACAACAAGCGCATTGAGGCATATTGCATGAGCTTTTTGATTGAGCCGGATCAAAACCATTGGACTTGCGGATGACGGGCATTTGCTGGTTTGACTTTAGGTGGTGTCAGCTTGCATGGTACTCACAGCACCCGGTGGAAAAATCCCAAAGGATCTCAGTTGGAATGCGGGAAAGAAGTTCATGGGCAATGTGGACGCCTTCCTCAAGAGTCTGCTCAATTTCGACAAAGACAACGTTCCAGTCAACTGCGTCGAGAAGGTAATGGTGCTTTGGGTGTGCCGCCTTGCCGTAGTCAGTGCCTGATCTTTGGGCACAGCGACGGCAGCATCAACAGTAAATTGAACTTCTGGCGCATTGAAGAAGGGCGGGGGTGTCATGCAGAGGATGACGAGAACAAAATCAGGGCCTTCTTTTGAAACCAAATGCAGCGTTTCCCCAAGGGCACTTTACACCTGCTGGCCTATGCCGGAACCTCCTATTGCAAAAACACGGTTGCAGCCAAATTGTTGTGCGCACACACAGATGAGCTTCGTGTTGTTGATCCAGGTCGAAAAGGACTACCTGGTCAATCCCAACTTCACTGCCGACTATATTCGCACGAAATCTGGAGCCGCTGCTGGTCTTTGCGGCTGGGTGTCAAACATCTGCAAGTACTTCAGGATATACCAAGTTGTGGCTCCAAAACGAGCATCACTCGCCGAAGCCAATAAGAAGCTGGAAGGAGCAAACAAGAAGCTGACAGGTGCCGTATTGCTTATCAAGTCCACGAGGAGAGAGACGAAACGTTTGATAAGAAAGTGTTCATATTCTCTGCCATGGTAAATTCTTCTTCCCCAATTGTTTTGTTGGAATTCACTTTCGAAAGTAACTGCAGTAAGATTGATTGTCGGCAAGTTCCATTCAAAAGTATGCCATTGCAGATCTCTTGTTATTCCGATTGTGAAGTTCCAGAGAACCATTGATAGACCTGGAAGACGCCATTCAAGCCGCTGCAGCAGAGTCCAAATTGCTCAAAGGTTGGCGTTGGCCTCCGCTACGCAGGCATTCGAGCGAAAGTAAAGGAGCTTCAGGACAGGGTAGCCGTCCTTGAGGAGAGTCTTATGAAGGCCACTGAGGATAAAAATGCCGCAGTGGCACAAGCCGAGAAAACAGGGAAAAAGGCTCAACTAGCCGATCGTTTAATTAACGGGCTTTCCGGGGAGAATAAAAGATGGAATGAAGAAATTGCCAAATTTGAAGTTGCTGAAGGCAAACTCGTCGGCGACGTCCTGCTGGCCTCCGCCTTTGTCTCCTATGCAGGGCCATTCAATATGCACTTCAGGGTGCAACTCGTGGACGAGAAATGGAACCCTGACATTATATCAAAGGGCATTCCTTTCACTGAGGGGGTCAAGCCATTGGATATGCTGACTGATGGCAAGAAAAAGGTATGAGCAGTGGCACCTGGACCAGCTGACAGAGTAACCAGTATGCCGAAATTTCAGCATCAATGCCGCTGAGTCTGTCGTAGTAAGCATCATCTCCGCCCCTCGCTAAGCAGAAGCTGGCATCCATCCTATATCAGCAGCAGACTGTTTCAGCCAGCAGCAATGTGCCTTCAGCGATGAACTACGAAATTCTGCGCCGACGAAACTGCCACTAGCTGTCAGCGCATTGCAGCGGAGGTTGAGTCACGCTAGCAGTGTTGGCGCTTTGCTGATGAGTCGGAAAACTCTGCTTTCACTTGTGGTGCCTTTGAACGACTACTGGAAGCATTCCGTTTCTCAGCTGCAGTGTTTCAGTGTGCGTGGGATTAATCGAAGGAAAATGCGGCGCCAGATGCATCGACAGTGCTCTCAGCGAACTCTTCCTCTTTTTCACACGCATTCAATAACATATGTCTGCATGTGGGGTCTGAATGTGTTTTGATTTTGCCTCCTGAAGATGACACTCTGGAGCAACACAGGAGAAATATTCCCGCGCTGAATTTTGATTGAATTTTTCAGGCAAGATGGGCGAATGAAGGCCTTCCTTCGGATCCTCTGTCCATTGAAAATGGCGCCATCATCACCAACGCATCCCGTTGGTCGTTGATCATCGACCCACAACTGCAAGGAATTAAGTGGATCCAAAACAGGGAGGAACCCAATGGATTGGTCATTGTGCAACAATCTCAGCCAAGGTGAGCTTCGGAATCTGAAGTCCAGATACAAATTGCACCCACGGTGTCTTGGCTGGGCTTGGGTAAACCGATTTTGCGGTTCAGAATGCGGCCCTGCACATCAACTGCTGCCCAATACTTATGACGAAGCAGCACAATCCATGTGCGCATTCTGTCCAGAAGTTCTTGATATGAATTGCTGTGACGATATAGGGATTGGTTCTGCCATCATCCATCGCCATTTTTGTGGACACAGGTACCTGGACAAGGTCATCAATGCGATAGAGAATGGCTTGCCGCTGCTGTTGGAAAATTTGCCAGAGGTATGTCAGTCAGCCTGATCTGGTTTATCGGGTTCACGCAGTGCTCAGGTCATTTTCACCTCTTGCATACAGCCAATGGCGTTCTGTGCACCTGCATCGTGTAGATTTTGCCACGGTGCGGTGCGACTGCCTGGGGATCGCATTGCTGTATGAGTACAGAAGGAGCAGAGGGTTCATTAAACATGGCGATGAACAATGTTTCAACTGCCACATGTACCGCAGGCTGCCCTGTGGCTGGTTTGCTAATTGATGCACACAAAGAAACTCAAGAAAGCGGTTGGATTCAACAATGTGTGTGCTTTCGGGTTGCCAACGTTATCCAGGACATTGACGCAGTTTTGGATCCGGTGATTGGAAAAGTGACGATGAAGCGTGGCCGCAACATTGTGATGATCATCGGAGACGCTGAGGTCGAGTACGACGCCAACTTCCGAATGTACCTCCAGACCAAGCTTGCGAATCCTCACTACAAGCCCGAGATTGCGGCCCAGACGACGCTGTTGAACTTCTGCGTCACGGAGAAGGGTCTCGAAGACCAACTTTTGGCGCTGGTGGTCGACCACGAGCGACCCGACTTGCAAGAACAGGCTGCGAACCTGGTGCGTATTGCTTATCTAGCCAATGTGATTGTCTTAAGGAGGTTAATCAATCGCCCGTCGACATCGCCCTAAGGGACTCAGGCCAATAGAATTTGTGTATCTGAAATGCCGTCGTTTGCCCAAAATGCGCGGGTGCATTGACCATCAGCATAAATTCTACAATTCACCACAGTTTAGACATTGTATGTCATAGGTCCGCCAACTGGGGGAGTACACCATAACATTGACGGAGTTGGAGGACAATCTCCTGTGGCGATTGGCGAATTCACAGGGAGACATTCTTGAAGATATTGAGCTCATTGAAAATCTGGAGGAAACAAAGCGGACAGCCACAGACATCGAACAGAAGGTATGTGTTTGGTTGGGCCATTTGGAGGTTGCCCCATTACCAGTTGCGATTGGCTATTCCCATGTGCGAGGGAGCGCAAAAGACCTCGAGTACTGAAATGCGCAAGAAAAAACAATGGATTTTCGGTGTGATCATCGTCGCGATGATGATCGCGAGGGGTGCCCCATCGCCGTGCCACTGCTGGCAATGCACTCTGACCAGCTGTAAAGCTGGAAATCAGAGACTGGCAAATGCGCCAACCACTAAATTGATGTCAATGAGAGCATGCTATCTTGTCACACCTTTTCCATGGCCTTTCCATCGCTCAAAATGACATTTTCGTAGCCAAATCTGCGCTTCTGGCGCAGCATAGATTCCATACAGTGGTTTTCCCACATGCGCAGGTCAAACTGGCGAAAACGACAGAAGTGGACATTTCAAAGGCTCGCGAGGTTTACAGGCCAGTTGCCGCTCGAGGGTCCCTGGTCTACTTTCTGATTGATAATCTGAATGGCCTTGACCGCTGCTACCATTATTCGATGGCGAACTTCGTCGCGATTCTAAGGAAGGGAATGGACCAGACGCCCGGCTCCAAGGACGAGTCCATGGTACCCGAAGCCAAGAGGCTAGGGGAAGAGGTGGACATCACGAAAAGGGTGGAACTGCTGATAGAGTCCACTTCATACACCGTCTTTGCATACGTAGCTCAGGTGCGTATTTCGCCATACCGTCTCCCTGGTTCAGTGGGCAATCACGAATTTGGGCGTCCAATGCTACAGCTTCCTTGCCCATATTTCGGCATGCAAACCGCCGACCTCAGCAGCACATCAGATGTAATCTCTTTGGCAGTCCTGCCTAATTGTACGAACTTGTCGATTGGTAAATCAATCGGGTGTCATGGAGGAATTGCCAACAGTAAACGGCGAAAACTGGCCCGCATCTAATGCTGTCAAATATTTCCAGTTTGTTACGATTGAGCGGCAAAGGCAAATTCATGTAATATCCGAAGGAGAGCGTTCTCCGCTGCTACACAGGCACTTGCATGCCGCAAATTCATTGCTGCATGTCCATCGCACGTTTCTTCTGACTAGATTGTCTTTCGGTTTGCCACCCAAGGGCCTGTTTGAAAGACACAAGCTAATAGCAGCCACGCAGCTATGTATGGCAATACTGAAGAGCACTGGCGAACTTAAACACGACAAGTTCGACTTCTTGCTCCGGGGGCCTCGGGTCATGGGAGTGGACAACCCTCTCAGCGATTGGATAAACGATTCCGTCTGGGGATCAGTTCAGGCTCTAAAAGAGTTGGAAGATTACGCCAACCTGCCAGACGACCTCATAGGCTCATCCAAACGGTGGAGAGAGTGGATGGAGCTTGAGCGACCGGAGGATGAGCCTGTACCCGGTCCGTTGCTATTGCAGCGCATTGCGACACTGTGTGTCGTGTGCGGTTCACTGTGTTGTTGCTTTGAAGGCCGCACTGCAAACAAGTTGTGGACATGTGCTTGACCCCTGCTTGCAGCACAACCCCATCGAACTAATTTATGCCCATCAACGTCCGTTTGTTGCTAGGGCTTCTTCCTCCACCATGTGAGAAGCCAGCATGTCACGCCTACAAAAGAAACGAGATGCAAAATTCGTTCTGTGTTTTTCCGCCCTCTGATTGTATCTGGGTCGTGGATGGTAGTTGTAGCAGCTTCGCAGATTCCAGAATTCGTCATGTTGTGGAGGCGTCTGAACATGTAATTTTGTTCTCATCAGCATCCACTGAACGGTCTGCCATGTTGTTTCCCCAGTATCCAATTCCATTCCATTTCTGTGTAGGTGACTGGAAGCGAATGGCCGAGTTTGAAAGGCTGCTGCTTTTCCGAGCCCTAAGGCCCGACAGACTGACAGCTGCAATGGCGAGATTCGTTACCAGCACCATTGGGAAGGACTATGTCACATCGAATCCGTTTGATCTGGAGGCTTCATTCAAGGTTTGACCACAAAACGGACGCTGTGCACGTGCTCTCCAATATCCCCCCCATATTAATAGCCTAAGTCATGCCAATTGCGTGGCTCCAGTGTCTAGCGTCCATAGCGCCGAGGAGTGCTTGTGTATGTTCTCAACATACGCTGCAAAGGGCACTGCAAATTGTGGGCAGGCGCAAGCGCTGATGCTGTGCATCGTTTCTCCCACAATGTTATCGAGCAATTGATGGCGCAAAACCTCAAAGCGCTGTTGCGGGAAACATTAGGGACCAACAACCAATGCAGGTGTTTTTACAGCAAAATACGCAGCAACCTGACTGCCTGGCATGTGTCATTTCATTCCCTATAATAGCAGCATAAAAGTCATAAAGTGTCATTTGACCTTTTTTTTCACTATTCATGTAACGCGGTAGAATACTGACCGACTTCCGTGGCCCCCAAAACATACCATACCGAATTGCTGTGGATACAGTCAAGTGTAGTACAATAAGACTAACGGTCTGGCAGGAATGGGAGGGCAGGATACAGAAATGGCCAGTCGGCTTTCCACCAATGCAGCTGTAGAGGCGTGCTTTTCGGCTATAATCGCCTTTTGCTGTCATGCTTTATTCAGGACGCCAGCCCTGGGGTGCCCATGTTCGTGTTCCTTTCTCCTGGAGTGGATGTCGCCGGATCTGTCGAGGCACTTGGCCGCCAGCTGGGTTTCACTTCTGACAACGGAGGCTACGCTTCGGTGTCCCTGGGGCAAGGGCAAGAGCCCATAGCCATGAACAACCTGAACAACGCCCACAAGAACGGCGGATGGGTACTGCTGCAGAACATTCATCTCACAATCGATTGGACGTCGGGACCACTGGAAAAGAAGGTAGCGAAATCACTCTGCGATCAGGCCCTGTAGAGCAGAGGGGGATATTCTTGCGCGTGCTGTCTTGAATGCTCTTGCGACTTTTCGAACTGCGTACTGAGGGTGGGCACACATCTTCGAACGAATGCATTGTCGGCCGAATTCAATACGCAATTTACTGGGCAGCCGACGCAAAAGTGATCAAGGGCCACAGCCGCGTCAAAACCACTAGGAAAAAAAGGTCCAAATAACACGTGTTCAAATGTGTACAAAGTTTACGGGTTTGTGGTATTTTTGTGTTCTTAGCGTGCAGAGCTTTGATGAAATGTGTTTTATGTGTGTTCGCAAAAGTGTTATTTGGCCCTTTTTTTCCTAGTGAACACGGCTGCTCGACGCATTTGTTGCCTTTTTTGGACTGTGACTTGGCCAGCAGTGTGAACTGTGGTAATTCCCTGGCTGTGGTGTACAGGTGGACAAACTGGCAGAGGGAGCGCATCAGGACTTCCGCCTGTTTCTGTCCGCCGAGCCGCCGCCCCTCCTGGAGAAACCGCTGCCCATTTCGCTTTTGCAGAACTCCATCAAGCTCACCAATGAGCCCCCAGAGGGTCTGAAACCTAACTTGCGCAGGTGAGGAGTATCCACCAGTCTCCGCTTAGGACCATGAACCATCGGCGGACCCTGGCTACAGCCCTCTACCCACAGCGCAAGCAACTACGAGGGATCGCTGCTTGTCTGGTTGAAGAATCTCGCTTGCAAATTGGTTCCCAAGAGTTCGCTCCCAGCTTCAACATATTGGCGAAGATTAGAACTTCTGGTGAAGTGTTCTGATGAAGGAAATTTCAAACTGTGCTATAACCCACCCACCCACCCCTCCTGCACTGTCGTGAGAGATTTTGCAAGCATCCAACAGATGGCCGAGTATTGTAAGAATCGCTGGCCACGGGTGGCATTGGCCACGAAATTCTATATGTAAGGAATAAAAATGTGCACCTCAAATTCAGCGGAGGGTCGGTTTATATATTCATGCGAGAATTTCCTTTTCGCAAGCGCATGTGTCAAGTGACGTAAGTTGAACTGCCTCAACTGAAATTCTGATATGTGGCTATGTGACTGCAGGGCGTATTCGCAGTTCTCCGAGGAGATTCTCGAGAGCTGCGCCAAGCAGGCGGAATTCCGCATGATTATATTTTCGCTGTGCTACTTCCACGCCGCCATGCTCGAAAGGAAAAAGTTCGGAGTCGGGAACTTGCCAAATTCGACATCCGGAATAGGATGGAACATGAACTACCCATTTAACACGGGCGATTTGTTGTGCTGCGGTCAGTGCGCGAATAATTATTTGGAGAACAATGTGAAGGTGCCTTGGGACGACCTGCGGTGAGTTGTTGGCCTTTTCTTGCAATGCACAAGAGACTGCCTCAAACATGCTGTGGAATGCAGCACATCACTGCAAGTGCTCCATGCAGTTACGTCCGACTCTATTCGTATTCAGTTGAAGTGTATACTCCTACTCCTCAGCTGCTCCTATGTGTCCTGCCCTTATTTGCATCTCGCGCGAATTCGTGGTTCTCGCCTTTCTGCTGACATTTTCAAACTTGTGAATGATTGAGCTCAATTATGGTGGAGGTGTAGCCGTGCATCTCCTTGCTGGTGATTCCATTCCTTGCGGTAATTTGTGTCGCCTGTCGCTTGCAGGTATATCTTTGGAGAGATCATGTACGGCGGCCACATCGTGGAGGACTGGGACCGGCGCCTCGCCAACGGGTATCTGTGCAAGTACTTCCACGAGCAGCTCTTGGAGGGCATGGAGATGTTTCCCGCCTTTCATACGCCCCCAAACACCATGAGCCACAAGCAGGTGCTGGAGTACATGGCGGAAAACATGCCTCCAGAGACGCCCCTGGCCTTCGGCTTGCACCCTAACGCCGAAATTGGCTTCAAGCTACGGGAGGCGGAGTCTTTTTGCTCCAATGTGCTGCTGCTGCAGCCGCGCGAGGCTGGTGGTGATGGCGGCATGTCCGTCGAGGAGAAGTCCAAGATGGTGTTGGACGATTTGGTCGAGAGGCTGCCGGATAATTTTGACCTGGAGGACATTCGGTCGAGGGTAGATGACTACACACCGTACGTCATGGTGGCCATCCAGGTGCGCTCAGAGCGTGATTGCCTCTTTTGACGGAATACAAATATGCCCCCTCCTGGCGAAGGATACTTTGAAGCTCTGTTTCGCGCCATAGAATGTGTTTGCACTGATTTCTGGGTACAGCAGGGGTAGCACGCAGCTTGCGGTGATAAGAGCAGCGGGGGCGGAGGGGGGGACTGCGCAAGTGCAGAGGGAGGGCACCGATGGTGCTCAATCTGGTGGCTACGTTGCCTGTTGCCGGCCGGTTGCCTCCAAGTGTGCCGCCTTGTTCCTTTGCCAACCCCGAAGGCATTCTTGTTTGCCAGGGGACTCTAAGAGATGAATTAATTGCCCTAGAATATATGTGAGCCAGGGAGAGGCCAGAGCGGCCTTCACGGTGTGAAAAAAGATTCTGCGAATATCCGTTCGATGCCTGTGGTTACGTTCATGTCAGACATGGCAGTTTTGGCGGGTTGCTGTCGCTGGGCGTGCGTCCACGAGACAGGGCAGTGAGTAAGGCGCACGGTCCGCTGTCGCCCAAGTTGGACAGAAACATTGGCGATAGGTGACAGTTGCTTGATGGCGATTAGCCACAGCCTATGGTGATCAACACCTTGTAGTTGCCAGTCCAGCGAGCCCCGAATTGATGATCGACAAATGGAAGGGCAGGAAATGCGCACTAGGGAGCAGCGGTGGTGGTTGAGGATGCAAGTCGACATGGTTTATGGTGTGAATCTCACGCGCACAACAGGGCATTGACGATTATGTGCAGTTGGAGGTGGCAAAGGTCCGTGCTCCTTTGCTTATCCGGGATGAGTTGGCAGTCAATTGCTTCAGTAGGCGCGGTCAGGGGTGGTGCAGAGCGAGCAAGCGCACAGGGAATCTTGCTATACTTGCGTGGGCAGGGAGGGCGTTTGGCGGCACTGCGCTGCGGTGAGAGGTGCAAGGCCCGAGGGCGCCTTTCGATTTGGCTACGCTGAGCGGAGTTGAACTGCTACAACACAGCCAAACAGTGCCGGAGATTTCGCAGTACCGTCGATCAGTACAGTGTTTGATTTCACGTACAGCCAAGACACCAAGAGAAGGATGAGCGGCGAGGCTGGGCGACTGAGCGGCGCTAGCAGCTGAGCTTCGCGTCCATGAGCGCTCAGCGTGCAAAATAAAGGAGTGCTTCCCTTGCCAAGTGCTGGGGCGACGGCACACATATGATGGATCATGCAGGCTGTAGCTGATATGGCTGACCTCAAACATTTGCGGCAGACCAAGATTTTAGGATTTGCACCGTATCATGTAGCTCGGATTCATTGCAGCGCTGGGAGCACATGGGGAATAGTCGACGATAACGCCCCGCTCGCATTTGGCGCACAGGAAACCGAGCGCGTGAACATTCTGCTGTCGGAGATGAAGCGCTCGCTGGCTGAGCTGGATCTGGGGCTTAAGGGAGACTTGACGATGTCCGAGCCGATGGAGAAGCTCATGAGGGCCCTGGCAGAGGATGCGGTACCAGGCAGCTGGAGAAACCTTGCGTACCCATCCCTGAGGCCCTTGGGATCGTGGCTGCAAAATCTGTTGCAGCGCATAAACCAGCTTTCCGAGTGGACGGCTGACCTGGGTAAGACGGCGGATTGCACGAGATAATCATATGTAGAGAAAGAACGCTGTACCATGTGTGTATACAGTCAATTTAATGTTGAGAGAATGAGAAAATATTGCTGTTGCAATGCACCAATTTCGCTAGGAAAAAAAGGGCCAAGTTACACTTTTGCGAACACACATAAAACACATTTCATCAAAGCTCTGCACGCTAAGAACACAAAAATAACACAAACCCGTAAACTTTTTACACGTTTGAACACGTGTTGTTTGGCCCTTCCTTTCCTAGTGTTTCGTGCTTTCAATTTTAATTGTCTGGCACCATTCGCATCATCGCGCATCCCTCGTGCTGGCGCGTCTTGTCCCCATTCATTTTCCGCATATTGCCATTATGGGTATGGATATAAATCCGCCATCACTCGCTCTCGGCCTTGGTTAACTGGCTCGCAGGCGTTCCGAAGGTCGTGTGGCTGTCCGGTTTGTTCAATCCTCAGTCCTTCCTGACCGCCGTGATGCAAACCACGGCGCGGCGAAATGACTGGCCACTCGACAAGACGGTGGTGCTCACAGACGTCACAAAGAAGCAGCCAGATCAGATCGATGCGCCATCCAGGTGGGGGTAGTAGGCATCAGTTTTTCCATGTTCAGCAATCCCACACAGCATACGTGAATTTTCATCATTGGAATCGATGGAATGCCATCTGTTTTCGCGGCACCCAGGGCAAGCCAGTCCCCTGAATGAAACATATGGTTAGGAAGCAAGCTTATTCGCATATACAACTCCTGAGCTTCTGCCAATGGTCCACCCTCGTCCGCGGTTCTGCTGGCACGCAGCAGGCGACTTGGGCGTTTCAATCAATGCCTTGGTGAAAGATCTGCTGAGTGATGCCAAAGCCGCGTTCTGAAAGGGGCGTCTAACCACCTTGAACCAGCTCAAAATTGCTGGTGAAATGTTGAGTATATATGCCCTGGCTGTATGTAGACAGCCGCGAATCAAACCTTGCTTTGCTGTAGGGACGGAGCCTTCATCCATGGTTTGACACTGGAGGGCGCCAGGTGGGACGACAAAGTTGGCATCTTGGACGATTCGCGGCCCAAGCAGCTCTTTTGTCCTGTGCCCGTCATTCTCATAAAGGCGGTCACCGTAGACAAAGCGGAGATGAAAGACGCCTACCAGTGTCCAGTGTACACGACCGAGGCCCGGTTCCGCGAGGAAGTATTTACAGCGCAGCTGAAGTCGAAACACTCGTGGATAAAGTGGACACTTGCTGGCGTGTGCTTGTTCCTAGACGTTGTTTAGGGCGAAGGGCGGTGGGGGCCTGGCCTGGGGAGAGGAAAATTTCGGATGGCTGATTGGTATCTGAATTCGTTTTTGGTCGGGATTTTATGTTGGCACAGGGTGTGTGCCGACACCATCCATGTTGGGTTGAGAAATCCATGCAGACTACATCCAGATATTGGAACTCAACGCAAATGCACTTTTTTAGCATCGCTCCCAAAGGGAGGGGAATAGTGCATTTCGATACGCACGTGCACATCGAAGCACCTTTGGTGCGATATGCTCAAAAATTCTTCACTCATCTACGGAAGATGAGATGCCTCCATAAGGTAGCACTGTTCAATGCAGCCGCTGCCTCACGGCATGCGTTTGACAGTGAAATGCCGCAGGTTTGCCGCAAGGCTCTCAGATCGACCATATCTCCTATTCCAGTCATCTTCCCTGCATTCCATTTACTTGTTCAGTGGACAGCGACAGCCAGCGCGTTGGTGTTGGAGACTTTGTCAACATCCATTTATGGCGGTTTTGCCCGTCGTTTTTTGCCGCTGGCTGTTGTTGCCGTTGTTAATCACCTGCCTTTTCATGGTGATGCGCCACATGCACATGCCGTGCTTGACAACGTTTGCTTTTGTAGAAAAGAATGCTTCTTATCAAGCGACATCAGCTTGCTGTGAATGGGATAAATAGGACTCAAAACTTCTGATCAGGGAGATATGGGTGGGTGTTGCTGGCGGACCGTGCATTCTGTGGGCAGCCAACGGCAACTTGCCCCTGCCAGCCAGCCGTGGGGACAGTGTTGGAGCTATTATACCTAGACTGCGTTTGAACGTACGCCATAGCATTTTCCATCCTTGGTGCATTGGCACAGCTGGCCCGATATCATGCGTTTGGACCCTCATCTGTAGCTCTCGCGCCCAAGTCGGGCAATGTGCAGCCGCAGCCACGCTTCGGTCTGGGCCCGCGCTGCCCCTCTCGTTATGGTAGACCTGGGTACGTGTGGTATTCCCTGAAGCTATGAGGAGAACGGCGGACCCAACAGGGTCTGCTGCTGTGCATCAATAGGAGCAATAGGGGGTCCGTGGATTACTGATGCATGCATGTGTGCAAGTATTCTATATCACCATGTACCAAGTGTCAATATCGCTCACAGCAAAGACAATAATTGCAGCACAATGTTAATTTGGTGCTTTGTAAGTCGAAAACCTGAATGGAAATGCGTTTATTAACCAAATTGTCCTTGAGGATTATCTCCCATGGGTAAAAATACCTCACAATATCGGTTGGTAAGCTCACCAAACACTTTGTACCGACGTAGGTACGCCTAGCGTCAATTTGAAGCGAATCGTACCAAATTCGGCACGGTGCAGTCCCTAGCGGTCACGATTTTTAAACAACGCCTTCACAATGGGTGCCGGGGATTGGTTTTCGAAGGGGAAGCCTTGACAAGGAATAATAATTTCCTCGAGCAGCGTCGCTACTCAAGGAGTGCGCACCGGTGGGCAGTCCTGTTTACCTCCAATCCACCCATCACGTGTAGATCGAATTCAAATTTGAATTTTGCGAAACTCAAGCATTTGGCTGTGGTACGCTGTTTCAAGTTGAGAGGCATGGGGGGATGTACCATGTCAGTCATGATCGTCATATTGGACTGTATGGTGGCGGATACCAGGAAAGAAAGAGAGCATTTACCCTGGCCAGTTTACGAGTCAACCAGGAAAAAGGACCCCGCCAAGCAGAGAGCGGGTGGGAACGTCAAACGCCAAGGACAAACGCTTTTCCCCAGATTGGCTGCATAAATTTCTCTTTAGTCTTTTGTGGTTTCGCTCTGTTCACGGCTGCAGTTTGACGAAGACGAGAAGCAGCCTTTCTTGAAGTACCAAATGCATAGGGTGGGAACTTCTACTACGCTAGACAGTGATGGTAATGCAGATTTGGTCTTCCATTCGGCTGGACATGAATAAGAATAGCAGGTGCATACAGGTACAACGTCACTATGCTTGGGGAATAGATATAGAGAACCCCAAGGGAGGGTCGGCAAATTGGCAGTGGTTGAGGTGTATAAGGGAATGGGCTGAGGTCCCAAGAATTTTTGAAGCAGGCGAATGCTGTTGGGTGGGCAGACTTGTGTAGAGGTTTAAAAGGCAAAAGCATGGAAAGGTGCTGGATGGCTAGGAAAATCTGGACAGGTCAACTACAAACAATTTTAGGGTGGAGTTACTATTGGAGAAGTCAAGGCAGAATGATTGGGGCGGCTGGTGCAAGTGTGGTTGGTGGCGGCCGGTTGGAGCCATTGGAAGAATGGAACCGGCAAATGATACGGGAAGTTTATCACCATGCACAAAAGGAAGGGCTGCATGCAATGACACCTGGACACGTGGACGCGTGGCCTGAATGTCATTCACATCACACCGCCTGCACAGTGGCGTTAGAAGCCTCCCTCTCGTCCGCTGGCTCATTCGTCCATCCGCCCCTATGATCAATTGTGTTGGAAGGCCTCCATGTGTGACTGCCCTATGGGCTGGTGAGTCACGCCTTGTCATTTATATTTTACAACAAGCGTCCAGCCCAGAGCCCAACAGCAAAGGCTTCACCAAAAATAACGCAAACCACTGAGACTCCCAACAAGAAAATGCACACAGTGTGCTTCCAGTGAACGAGCACCTCAGAGGGTAGTGTCGCAAGCTGCCCAATCACAACACCCTGCTGACGGCCCTAACGACGCCTTTCCGATTCTACTTGCCACAGAGCGCTGACACGGTTCCTAAGGGATCGCAGCTCAATCCCTATATTCCCAAGGGGTGCCGTACCAGGAGGCATCCACCTTTCCAACTCAGTGCTCACGCTGGCCAGGAACTCCTTCTCAAACTGATAGATCTTCAGCAGAAAAAGTGCAAGAAAATCAGAGCACAGCAGGGCCAGATTGATGGCAGCAAGGGGACCTATAACTTGCCAGGGGTTCCAGAGCACTCACAAAATTACTCTCTCCAGCTTCAGTTCTGCAGGTGGCGACTCTCCTTGTTCACTCAAGACTTCTTTCCTCAGCACCCACAGGTCATTAGGGTATTCTACAATCTCCAGGATGACGCAGCTATTTTATAGCTCTATGACCCTTAAGTACTGGCTGTACTCGACTTGCTTTTCACCCCAGAACTTAGACACTCTCCCAACACCTCCTAAAGATTACTAAGATCAAGAACTAGTACATTTGTATACCAACAAATGCCAGTTCTGGTCACTAACTTTCCGCAGCTGTAAACTTCAAGGTTTTTGCAACTTTTCTTTTTGATCCCAGCACCACTTTTAATATCAATCTCCTGCCACTGAATATCCTCACTTTCTTATATACAACTCCCAGTCTTCCCTATCACTAAATATGACTCACTCAGGTCTTAGAACTTTATTTTTAATAACTAAACTTATCGCAATTGTATACGCTGGATTTCCATAGCTGGATCGTATCACCCACCTTGCTAACTTTTTGCTTGCTCGCTTCTCCACTAAATGTCGAATTCTATTATCTCCCAATCATCAAAGGCAGCAGCAGCTTCCAGCTCATCTTCCTCAAGGCCCCCGGCAGCTTCTGGCCAGCACTCCTCTTGCCCAAGGACCGCCACCTTCTCCACAGGCTCCATCCAGCTGTCCACTTGCTTGGAAACTCAGGCTGCCAGTCTCCCTCCTATATGGCAGCTTCCTGGCCCTATTACCAATACTCTTCTTGCCTTGGTGTTTTACACTCCTCCAGCTGCTCACCAGCTTCCCCTGGCTTCGTTTGATTCTTTATTATGGGCTCCCAATAATCGGAGTCCCAACCCATATCCAGCAACCCATGCTTCATAAACTCCCTCCGGTCCCATGACTTTTCCTTCCATTTTCTAGGACGCTCCTTGGCCAGCCATTCCTCCGAAGTATTGACAATATTATATACCACTTGCCCCCTCAAATAGCAAATTGACACAAATCACATTTTTATCTATTGTGCACCAAGGGCACTCCATATTGTTGTAGTAGTTTTTATCCTTGGGGCGCCTCTCCTATCGTGCTCCACACCCTAAAGCAACTTCTTTGTGGGCCTCCTGGGAACTCACCCCCATACCCACCAAGAGGTCCAACCTTTCCTGGTATCGCTACTTTGCTTTGTCTGATATCTGGCACTTCTCCACCCACCGAGCTGCTTTCTCCACATCACGTTCCTCGCGCACTGTCAAACTACACTCATACCAGCTCCCTTCGTGGTACCCAACAAGCGGAAAGGTACCCTAGAATCGAGGCCAAGCCTTTGGACCCAACGCAGCTAGTAGCTCCCAACTGAGGTCCGCCAACTGAAGGAACATAGACATAGGCGCCCTGCCATGGCCCTTGGTTAATGGCAAAGGGGCGCCATTGAGGCACCAAGCAAGCGGGCGGGGCGAAGCATCAAACGAGTCTGCCTCCGCATCCATCCATGCTGCTTGCCGGTGTGCATCCCACGGACCGGCATTGGCTTGTAGAGCATGGCGCACACTCCGCCAGAGCTCAAAAGCTCAGCAAGGTGTTGGAATTGTTGCTACTGCAAATGCCTCGATCGAGAGGTACTGCTTTAGTGGTAGCAGCGTCCGCACTATTCTCCAGCTCCATGAAGACTGAAACGCCAAACTTATCCAATGGTCGGGTAGGCCAACGCTTGAGGTGTCGACCCACTTGAGCGGCACACCGACCGCCCCTTTGGTTGCGCCCCGCAACTCTCTTTGCTCTGTGGCCAAACCGCCATTGCGCCGCAGCGACCATATTGCTGGCAAGGCCGCTGGATCTCCATTGCCATTCGTGACTGGGTCTAATGGCACAAAGTCGTGGCCCAGGTCCATGCCTTCTGTTCGAGCTAACTGCAATGTGTGGAGCAGCTTGAGGGACAGAGTTCTACCCATTCGCGCACTCCCACAACAGCCCAGGCAACTCGCTACACATTGCGTGTCAATAGAGCACTACGACTATCAATCAGCTGCGGCTCAAGAAAATGGCCCAATTCTCCAATGTTCCTCAAAAAGCCTACAATATTAATCAACCCGTCAACCAGCTCCCAAACGGAGAACAAATTCTCTTAAGTATTGTTTTTAACTCTTGAAGTTTAAACGACAGTCTGCTTCTCCAATCTCAACGCGATACAATTGGACGACCCTCAGCGGCCTAGGGACCATCTTTTGAGGATGAAAACATCCCCATGCGATATAATTAGCATGCTAAACTATTGTGCACCTATGTACTAGGACATATTCCTAACGCCATTCTATCCATTCGAAGTGTTGTTAATCATAGCGCATGATACATTGCAACTTGAACCAGTGAAAAATGGTTGCATGCTGCGTCCCAATTCAATCGACCTCCTCCCAGTTCTTGCCAGAATCATGTTGTCCATATAGTCAATGGTATGGTAGCTATTTCAGCTTCTACTTTCATAGATTCTAGTCCAAATTGTCTCCCAAACAACTGCATAATCCTGTCCATATAAGTGCCGCATTTTCTCGAAATTTGGGCAGCATTTCATCCTTTTTTCTTACTTTTCATATTACAGTATCACTTATAGTGTTCTAGTCCATCTTACAAGCTCGGACCGCCGCACGCACTGCGCACGCGGCGTCCTCTGATTAACCTAGCGGACAATGGCGTTGCACGACCGGGCCGCGTGGCAACGCACATGTACTGTGTTCCGGTGCCAAAATAAAATAGTGATTGAAACCTTGTTCCCACCCCCATAACTCCACACTCCGCATGGAGCATAGTCAGCTCATTGTCACTTGCCGCCCGTGCGCTCATATGATATGCGGCAGGGAGCGTGGCTAGAGGTAGCGTTCCAGGGCAGCAAGCAGGCGCGCACTCAGGCTTGCACGTGCAGCACAAGGGGGTAGTGAGAGTGACCTCGGGGCGCGCGAGCGTGGCGCCTCCCTGGCGCCCGCTCCCGCCGCTCACACCTGCCTAGATTGGCAGCGGGCGCCAGCGGAAGCGACCAGTCGGGAGGTGCCAATGCGCATTGCGCACATCGGCTCCGTGGGTAGCGTGGCTGGGAGCCTGAGGGCCATGTGAGGCTCCAACAGATTGGTGCCTCACCGGCGGCTAATCATGCCGCCCGTGGGGGCATCGAATGCGCTCCCACCAGTGGCCCAAGTGGCCACCCGCAAGGGCGCAGGGGGCATGCCCAGATTGGCGCCTTGCAACCGCCCATTCACGCTGCCTGCAGTGGCCTAGAATGGCTATAGCAGGTGACACGAATAAGCGCCCACAAAGAGCCTAACAAGTTGGCAGATTGGTGCCTCACGGGCGGGCATTCCCGCCTCCCGCAGTCGCCTAGAATGGCCCCCACCGGTTGTTCGAATGGGCGTCCGCGATAGAGGTGGCCACTCAAAGGTGCCATCCGGTCCGTTAAATCCGGTTCGTTAATTTTTATCAGCTGTCCGTTAAATTTCGTTAAAGAAAAAGGGAGAAAAATTCAGAAAAAACGAAAAAAATCCAAAAAAATCGAAAAAAAACCCAAAAAATCACAACAACTGCGGCTAGTTGAAAATCTAGTATGCATAGGTTGAAATAAAATACAAACATACTCTCTAATAGCGAATTCCATAAACTATAAGTATGACTAAAACCCAAAAATCCCCAAAAAATCCAAAAATCCGCTAATTTTTGGTTAATTTTTGTCTTTTTTCGTTATTTTCCGTTAATTAACGGAAAATTAACGGAAATTAACCTCTGTCCGCTATTAACGGATCCAGGTGGCCACCTCTAGTCCGCGAGACACAAAAGGCACGAGAGGATGGGCGCCTCGCAGGCGCCCATTCGCGCCACCCGCAGTTGCCTGGAATGGGCCCCGCCAATGGCATGAGTGGGTGCCCATACGGCATGAGATGCGGCGCATGATCGGTGCCTCGTTGGCGGCCAATCGCTCCGCCCACCTGGCTTGAAATGGGCTCTGCCGATGGTGCGAATGGGCGCCCGTGAGGCGCGATGTGAGGGGAGGGTTTGTGCCTCATAGGCGGCCATTTGTGCCACCCACAGTTGCCAAGAATTGGCGACGTCGATGGCGCATATGGGCACACCGCGAGGCGGGAGATGCGCCAGACGATCAGTGCATCCCTGGCGCCCAATCACCCTGCCCACTCTGCCTTGAGACGCCCGCTGCTTGTGGCATGATTGGGCGCTCGTGGGCCACGAGAAGCGCCGGGGGATTGGCGCATTGCGGGCGCCCATTCCCACTACTGGCTTTGGCCTGCAATGGCTTTTTCCGGTGGGAGGATTGGGCACAAGTGAGGCGTCAGGGAGGCCGATTGGTTCAATTTGGCGGGGGTGCATTCCCGCCCCCCCGCAGTTGCCTGAAACAGCCCCTGCCAATGCCGGGAACGGCCGCCCACAAGGTGGCAGGGCGCACCCTAATTACCCATCGCGGCCGCCCATTCCCCCTGCCCTCGGTGGCTTAGAACGGCCTGCGCCAGTGGCGTAAGTGGGCGCCCATAGGGCCCTACGGGTGTCACCGGATTGGCGCCTCATGGGCACCCATTCTTGCCTTCCGCGGTGGTCAGGAACTGCCTTTGCGGGTGGTGGGAATGGGTGCCCACGGGCACGAGAGGTGGCGAGTGATGCGTGGGAATGAATGCCCGCGACCCGCGAGCTGCGTGTCACTGGCGCCCACCCTCGCCGTGTGTGCTGGTTTGAAACGGTTCCCCCGGGTGGCGTGAATGGGAACCCGAGTGGCAGGAGCTGGGCACCATCCATGACCTGCACCTCCTCGGTGCCCATTCACGCCACCCGTGCCACCTTGTAATGGGCCCCAAGGGTTGGCGGGAACAGGCGCCCGGGAACCACATGCATGTGCCATGACTCGCTCATCCGGGGTGCCAATTTCCACATTCTGTGCCATATTGGAAGGGCACTTAGCGGTGGCAGAAATGCGCGGCCGCGACACGCGCGTTGTGCTCCCGGATTCGAGTTTTCCGGGCACCCATTCCTGCCGCCCTTGCGCTATTGCAGTCCCAGCAGCTCCCCTCCTTGTGCTGCGCTGTGCTGCCTTGTGCGTCCACTCCGCTCCCATTCCTATCGGCTCCGTCATTGGGGTTTGTCATAGACGGGGGCCAATCTCATTTGCGCTCGGTGCATTCGCGACCTGTGCTCGCTTGGCTTGCGCGTTGCTGCCCACTTTGCTACCAACGCCTCCAAACCTTGCAGCGTGCCAATGGCAAAAAACGCCATTCGCCCGTGTTGAAAATTTACCCTTCGTCCGAGGGGCGCGTAGCCGGCGTCGCGAGGCTTGCCACTGCACGAAAAGGCCGTGTTTGAATGCCAGAGTGGCAGTGGGCCTGTTGATGTGTCGAGGGTTGTCGCTGTGCTTTGGGCTGTACTGTGGGCAGGCCTGACTTGACTGACGGCGGATTATTTTAAACACCGCAGGGTTAATATCCATACTGGCTGCACTCTAGTAGAATTTCTGCAGCGTTTCCCCCAGGTTTTTGTCTTTTCATCACCAGGCCTATCCCATATATCTATAATGCTGCTTCAAGACCACTTTTACATGAACCTTGAGGCTGAAAAGTGCCTCCTCAAGGTTCGAGCAGCATTTCTGTGTGGCCTTTGAGTGTTTTTCACTATTTTTAGTTTCACTCTTTCCCTTTCGATGCCCCAAAACGGGCTGGCCATGCTTGCTTACTGCTAACCAATATTGCGCATTTACTTCAGCGTGCTTTTCGCTTTTCTGCATTTCTAGGCCGCTGTCCATGTCCAGCTGACTAGTCTACAGTGTAGCGACACCCAGTCAGTTGCCTTTTGTTGGTCATGAGCCCGTCATTGGGTGACGTGGCCCAATGACAGACGGTGAATTTAACAACTGTTGTTTCATCATCATTATGTTTTACAAGGCAATGAGGTAGCCATCAGCTTCCTATTTTGCCCGAGAAAAGCAATGTTTATGATCAGTTCATGAAAAACTAATGTAAAAAACATAAACAAAGTCTAGGAATCTATGAAGTCCTAATGCCAAGAAGCGTTTGCCGATGATAGCACATCAAAAGAAGTGTCTTTGCTGCCAGTTGGCGATCGGGAACTGAAGCAAATAGTGCTTTGGCATTGCGGTATCGAAAAAAGGTTGCGTGGCTTCGACGAATGTCGTCATGGGCGCGGGAGTGGAAGAGAAAACTGTTGTTTCACACGTCTGTGCATGCATTATTGAGATTTTCATCAAGAACGAATGCCAAAATGGGCCGCGGCTGCTGGTTCGTGCACGTGTCCCCGTTGTTGCTCCCGGGCAGTGGTGGAGTGGACGGACGGCGCCCAGCCCGATCCGGAGGGACAGCTCGGGGCGCCCGGCGGCAGGCCCGGCTCCTGCCCTCGTCAGATCGGAGGTCGGCCCCGAGGGCCGCTCTAAGACGCCGCCATTGCCTTGCAGACATCTGCAGCGACGGCGGCCCATGCCCTCTCGACGGGCTAGGGCCCGTTGTCTTTGGCCTGCGGCCGTATTGATCATCGTTGCCTGTTCCTCTGCCGTCATCGGGGCGGTATCTGCCGTAGATGGATCAGGGGATGGGCTGGATGCTTCGGACGGCGCTGGTGTCGTGGAGCTTGGGCAGGAGAACTACACGGAGGCGTTGACGAAATTGGAGCCGGGCGGGCACGTTTTGATGGAGTTCTATGCCAACTGGTGCCCCCACTGTAGGCATTTCAAGCCCACCTACGAAAACATCGGTAGATTTTTCATGTCAGAGCCGCGGGTGCTGCCCGAGGTGTTCGTGGCGCGGGTGGACTGCGCCCTGAAGCCCAACGCCGACATATGCACCCACTTTGACGTCAAGTACTACCCCACAGTGAAGTTCGGCGCGGCCGGGGACTTCGCCGCGGAGAAGGGAGACCTCGTACAGGATGTGAGGGAGCGGGACGAGGAAGGGATCGTGGACTCCGTGGGCACCAAACTCAATGCCACTTACCAGTATGTGTTGACGCGCCCGCTGATGCCGCCCAAGATTGGTGGTCCTATCTATCAGACCCTCCCCCGCGCCGAGGCCAACGGCGAGGTGGACATCAATGACGTGGAACGAGCCACGGCGGAGGTGATGGACAGCGTGCTGTTGTCCGATCTGCTGGCTACCTCGGAGCACAAGAGCGCTTTGGTGGCGTGGCTGACGCTGCTGGCATCCTCCCACCCCTCAGCCAGGTGCCTCGCCGGCGCCCAGGAGCTGCTATCCAGCCTGGACAGCGTGTGGCCCGACGGCGCCGATCTTCCCAGCCCCCAGCTCAAGACCTTCCATATCTGCGGCAAAAATTTCGAGGCCCAGCCTTGGGGCAGCTGCAGCGGGTCGCGGGCGGACACGCGGGGCCTCACCTGCGGCATCTGGCTACTGCTGCACTCCCTGGCCAACCGAGTGACGGTGGACTACGGGGGCGTGATGTGGATGAAGGGGGTTTCTGCCTTTGTCAAGCACTTTTTCCAGTGCAAGCACTGTGCACAACACTTTTCCCAGATCCTTGCCAGCCCAGGGGCTCAGCGCGTGGTCACCAGGAGCGACGTGATCATTTGGCTTTGGGAGACGCACAACAAGGTCAATGCCAGGCTTGCAGGTGAAGAGGAGGTGGAGGGAACAAAGGACCTCATGTACCCAAAGTCACAGTGGCCCCTGAGGGACATGTGCAGCTCCTGTGTGCGCGAAGCCCCAGACAACAGGGATGGGGAACCTGCATGGAACAGGCAGGCGGTGCAGGCATACTTGCAAAGATTCTATGGTGATGGCTTGGTTACTGAAAAGCACGCAGTTGTCGATGAGAGAACCCAACCCCAGGCCATCGTGAGCAGTCCCCCCAAGTTCGTGCGCCCTGGTTTGGTGAGCCCACCTCAGGAGGTGGATGTGGCCAGCCCCATGCCTGGTGGGTACGAGCCCTTTGCCCTTCTGTTGATAGTGGTCGCTGTGGTGTTTGCGGCTCGCAGCTATAAGAAGAAATCGAAGGGGGACATGCATTTCTTATGATGGCGCGGCCCATGGGGTGGATCATTTGATCCCCTCCGTGGGCAAATGGAATGGGATGCTGATGTGGCCTCAAAGATGGTCTAGCTAACCGGGAGGGGCTGATGTCTCAAGGTAGCTCGACTTGGAGTGCATCTTCCAAGTGCAGATAGGCCAGCAGCCTGGCCTCCCTCTGTGGCCAGAGAAGTTTCAGGTGGATCTGGCAAAGCAGTTCGTGAATCAACTGGGAAGATTGGTGATGGTTGGAAAGAGGATGGTGCATGGAATGTTTATGCTGTGTTTGGAATGGTCAGCATGCATGTAGTGGGGACAATGGGCAGCATGATACAGATCGAGAGGTGTGGATTGTGTTAGTTGATGGTTCGGTTGGACCGGAGTGGGGCGTTAGTGGCTGGCCATGTCAGCCAATGCCTATACATGGCAGTCCGCAAGGGCCTGTTCGGGTACCCCAGCAATG
Source organism: Ostreobium quekettii (assembly GCA_905146915.1). Lineage (NCBI taxonomy): Eukaryota > Viridiplantae > Chlorophyta > Ulvophyceae > Bryopsidales > Ostreobiaceae > Ostreobium > Ostreobium quekettii. The sequence goes on along the minus strand of CAJHUC010000453.1, from coordinate 11,455 downwards.
ATAGTCACCACGGCGATGGGGGGACTGCACGGAAACAGATTTCGACTGTGCCAGGTGCGTGCATGTCCTGAAACGTGTGCCTTGGGCGATACAGGGCACATACCTAAAGGATACTTAAGCTTACTTCAACAGTTGGTTGTTCCTTGGCTTCTATGATACGGGTGCCTTGTGCCAATGGTTTCTTTCGGTTGTGGGTGTGCCACTGCTGTGCCCAAGGCCCACCCGAACATGCGAGCCAAAGTCTTATCTGCAGTTGCATATCTCCAGTGGTGTTTGCTGCAGCAACGCTGTCATGCAATATTGCTTTACACACATTGCATGCCACAAACAATATAGGGAACACAAACCCAATAAACTCCTGACTAAGGGATGTCAAAATCCAGTGAAGTCATAAGAATTCAAAATTTCGGCACCATTCTGCCAAGAAACAATCAAATGTATCCCCAATGAGGCCCTAGCTTTCATCAAGAGCAGCTACGCCAGGGAGCACCTTGCCCTCCAGCAGCTCCAACGAAGCGCCACCACCTGCAGTGAGTGTAGTGCACGCTTATTTCCACAGCTCGTGCAATTGCCAATAGCCATTAATCGGACAACAGAGGATTCTGCAGTCAGAGCCTTGCCAAAACCCAGTGGTAAATGCATTTACATAAGGGAATGCCAATGTGCCACCAGTATCAACGTGCATGACAAAGCGAAAGGCACATAAGGACTGATTATTGGGCTCAGCACAGAGAAGCATGATATCCAAAGGAAACAGCTGCACCAGCAATTTGACAACGATGCACAGTCGATTGCCTGATCTGGTGCGTCTCGTGTGGCCTACTGCCACTCCATCCCACCACAGTGCACGACTTGCAGGTCGTCAACGAATCGATCACCACTACTCAACAAAGTCGTGCATCAGGCACAATTGGTTACAGGCAATCGAAACACAACCCAGGGAAGATCAGTGCAAGTACCTGTGGAGATGTGGCTCATCTTGGTTCCCAGGCCAGCCTGCTCAACGGCTGCGACGGAGTCGCCCCCGCCGATGATGGTCGTGCAGCCCCCAGCAGTCAGCTCTGCCAAGTACTCAGCAACAGCCTGGGCAGGACCAAAATTGACACAACAGCGTCCACACAAACAAATTAGACCACCCACACATGTAATCAACATCAAACATTGGTATATTCACCACGTGGGTGAGGATTTGGAAAACGCAGAGTCATTTTCCAGAACAGCTCTGCATATCGTTCTGACAGTACCTTGCATGAGCATGGGGAGCAAATAAAAATGTATCGACTGGAACAGACCCCACATCGTGGATTGATCTGCATAGAGATACAGGAATTTGGCGCAATGGCCAGAGCATTCTGTCGAAACTATTACAAGCACAAGGAAAGTCCCCAGCTCACCGTCGTGCCCTTGGCAAACTTCTCGAATTCAAAGACTCCCATGGGTCCATTCCATACAACAGTCTTGCAATCGGAAAGAGCCTTTTTGATCAAGTCAATTGATTCTGTTCCGACATCCAAGCCCTGCACCACAAACACTCCAGAGTGCTAAGCCCAGCAACAAATTCAAGGAAATGCTGAATAGCAGGTTAGTGGCAACACCATGACACTCACTATACCTATACACCTGTGCTCAGCCCACCTGATAACTGCCCAATCGGCAGCCCACGCCTGCCATGTCTGAAATTTAGGAAGCATTTCTTGCAGATTCCGCAAAGCAAATATTTCATAACAGCAGAAGCCAGGCAACATACAATTGTAATGTCCACTTGGCTCACTGGAAATCGTGCACTATAGGCGTTGGGGCTAAATTACGTACAAGCGCATAATGCCTTGGATCTTGAAGCCCTTGGGAGTGGAAATGTGCACCAAAAAAAACTGGTGGACCTGTTGAAAATTAGTAGCAGCCAGTGCACTCCATTGTGTGTTGCATGGGACAAATACTTTCATGGCATATGATTTTCGAAAATTTTGGGAAAAAAGGTCCCACAACAGCACGAGAACATCGTCTTCCACTTGATAGAGACAAATGTAATTGCCTGGTGGCAATGACCAAAGTATGGGTAGCCAAAAACAGCAATAAAGCTGCGGGTGCATATCAGCCAACTCAAACACAGATGAACAACACAATTTTGGCATTGGGAGAGGTTACAAGAACGAGTGGTTTTTGTGAAAAAGCGCACCATCCAGCCATCGGGAATAGCATCGGCTTGCACATTTTGTGAGTCAGCATCTGCAGCAAACTTGTTCGCAATGCAAACATCGGTGGGAAGAATGAATTCCACTCCAGCGTCTGCTGCCTTCTTCTCAAGATCCCTAGCAAGGTCCAGCTTGTCCTCCTCAACCAAAGAGTCTCCAACACTCATGCCCCGAGCCTTGTAGAATGTAAAGACCATTCCTCCCCTGCAAAAGCAATGGTCACATTGGTTCCCAGCAGTGTTCATGTCAAAATGTGGCCCACCAGCCATCAAAATAGCTGAGATGTTGGGCCCGATATACAAGCACGAAACACGGAGCAATCCTACAACATAAGAACTATGCACCCTATAACATATCAGGATGCCTGCGGTGCAGAAGGACAATAATATCCAGCAGACCACAACACTACAGGAATGGCAACTTTTTCTCTGCTGAAGTATGTAGAAGATGGAATCAATTAACTGGAAATCTTCCAGCCAAGAAGCTTCTGGCACACACTAGAATGCCACAGTGAAGCCCCATTCTCACCCAAGGATGATCTTGTCCACCTTTGACAAGAGGGACTCGATGACAGTGATCTTTGTTGACACCTTGGATCCCCCAACAATTGCACAGAAGGGCCTGTTGGGATTGGAAACTGCGCCATCAAGGTAGTCCAGCTCCTTCTGGAGCAGAAATCCCGCCACACAGGGTGAAAGGTACTTGGTCACTCCTTCGGTGGAGGAATGGGCACGATGGGCAGTTCCAAAGGCATCATTCACATACAGATCGGCATTGGCGGCAAGCTGCGTGAAACACAGTCGAGAGATTAGCAATCACTCATGTCCCATGCGGGTGTGAGCGGGAGAAATGGCTGTCACAAAAGAGAGTTCAATCCCTGGACAATAGTGACAAACTCGATAACTCACAAGATTGCTTTCAAGCCAGACACCAGCGACACCAGTTTCTTGTGTATATGCCCAAGAGCAAAGTTCACCTTTTCTGAGAAGCTTGGGTCGTTCTTTGTTTCCTCCTTATAGAAACGCACATTGTCCAACAGTAGCACCTACATCAACAGCAAGGACACGAAACTGACAATCAACAAAACGCATGGGAACAATTGGGCAGAAAACGTCAACAAACATTGCTGTCTGAAGAAGGCACACAAGTCAACAACGACTCACAACCATCGACAAAAAATTTGCATGTCGCCAAATAAACTGTTATACAATCTAGAACCGCTACCCAGCAAATAAATCGATGACAAGCTCACATGTGCAGAGCCGGGTACCACTCTGCTTAAAGACAATGATGAGACCAAAAACTAGTGTCAGAAAACTTCCTTCCATCTGAATGGTCAATGCACTGAACTCACGCTGCCATCAGCCATTGCTGCTGCTGCCTGCTCCACTGTACTGCCAATGCAGTCATCGACCTTTGTCACTGACAATCCAAGCAGCTCAGACAGCCGGGGAACAACGGGGTTCAGACGGAACTTGTCCTCAGGACCTTCCTTTGGCCGTCCCTGCAGTCAATGAGGATAACATCACATCAAATCCATTTTCACCACAACGCCAGTATGTGTGGGTAACGGGCAAACTTGATCATGCATTTCTGTACAGAGTGCCATGCATATGGCAGAACAAACTGACACACTCATAGTAGCAATGTTGAACACAACAGGCACCATCGCCTAGACTGCTCCCAGCTGCTTCCATCTCTTGACCCTAAACGACTAAAATCCACTGCGACTGGTAAGGACGTTGTCAAAAGCGTAACAGTTCTTTACGTTGTCAACCAGGACTTCGGGCATGGAACTGCCACACCACTTGTAGAACATGAAAAGTCAAAAGAGAACTGTAGAACGTGAAACCGACAACTAGATCATGCCTTTAGACCTTCGTTCCAAGCCCGCACTCGCGCCCATTCATCAAACCGACTGTCACAATGCGTCATAGCTCGACGGCAATCACTCTAGAGACATGTGCACAAATGCAAAGAAACCGCCCATTCCCGGTTGGACGCAGTCCTAAAATCCACGCACCCAGGATCAGACAATGATGGCGTCACCGATCGCAATACAGGTCGTCCATTTCGGCAAACGCGCAGGCCCAATGCCGATCATCACCGTCCCAATCGGTGTCACTGTCATTGACCACATACCAAGTGCGACGTGAGCAGAACCTTGGCGCCGTTGTCCGTGAGGTACTTCAGCGTGGGCACCGCCGCGCGGACGCGCGTGTCGTCCGTGATGTTCAGGTCGGCATCCAGCGGCACATTGAGGTCCGCCCGCACCAACACCTTCTTCCCCTTGAGTTCCACCTCGCCAAGGTCGCCCACAGATCTCTTGGCGGCCAGAACCACCAGCCGCAGCCCACGGCCGCGCGCGCAGCCCGCCGGCAGACCGCAGGTAAGGTTCCTGGCGATGAAAACATTGCGCAGGGATGGCGGGGCCAGGGCGGCGCTGTTGATGGCCATTCGGGGGGCCCGCAGGCGCTGGTGGCTCTGGCGGCACTCGGCGCGGGCCATGGGCACGATGGCCGTCGACAGGAGCGCTGCGGGCGCCATGGCGAGCGGGGCAGGCGGAGGGCAGGCGGCGGCGAGGAGCGCGGGCGTGGGGCGACGGCTGGGCGGTGTGGCGGGGCTTTTTGTTCCGGGCGAGCAGTTCGGGCACGTGCAAAGGCAGGGCGGGCGCCACGTGCCAGGAGGTCAGCAACTGGATGGGCACCAGTTTTGATCCTGTCGGCGTTCCCGCTCTCTTGGCCCCTCCCCCGCGTGCCGAAATTTCTCAAGTACTACGCCCCTACTGCCGTGCAGACGGACACCCGGCCCGTGGTTAGTGTTCAAGTCCCATCCGGAAATCACGTCGAAGTGGGTGGGTTGGTGCCACATCATGGCGTAGTGCGGGCCCCAGCACAAGAATGCGGGCACGGGAGTCAGGGCAAGGCGCACGAAGTGGCGTACCGGCAGCCCACTTGCTGGTGGCTGCCTTTCAGGTGGCAGCGGGTACAGCTGGAGCAAAGACGACTCAGCACACTGCGGCGATTCCTGGTGTGCTGCATTTTCCATGCCTGCTTGGGGATCGCGACGCATGTGGCTCCTCGAGGCGGGGCTACTGCCCTGTTGCCTGCAAGCTCTGGGATAGGGTGAGTGGACTGGAGGGAGGAGGCGCTTGGCAGCGCCAGCGGTGGGAACGTCTAGCTGGCGAAGGAGAACGCGATGGAGGGTTTCAAGGGGGGCCTGGATGCCGGCCTGGGGTTGCTCATCAATTGCGGCACCGGCCGCGCGGTTCAACTCCTTGCCCACATACTGGCTGCGGCGTTTCGGAACGTGGTTCTGAACGTGAGGGCTCACGAGATTGAGCACCTAACCCAGCAGCTGAGGTCACAGAATTCTGGGCGACGGGAGGAGGCGGCGCGGTTGCTGGGGCTGTACGCCGCTGTCCGGCCTCTCTACCGCACCTGGATCTTCAGGGAGGGGGCGATCCCGCGCCTGGTGCCGCTGCTCAAGTCGCGCAACATGCGGGCGCGCCTTGCGGCCGCGGACGCCGTGCGGTACCTCGCTCTGGACAAGGACGTGAGGGACGAGGTGGTGAGGGCGGGGGCCGTTCCCAGGTTGACGCGCCTGCTGCGCAGGCGGTATGTGTATCGCTTGAGGATATCCGCGGTGCGCGCCCTGGGCACGCTGGCTGTGGGCAAAGAGAACGTGGCCGTAATCACGGGTGGGGCGTTCGTGTCTGAGGCGGTGCGAACGGCAAAGAGGCTGGGGAACGAAGTGGGAGGTACGTTGCCAGGGCGGCACCGCAACAAGGCAACCCTCCTGGCGGCAGTGCTTGACTTGCTGGCCAGGTTGTGCGAGGATACGGGCGCCACGCAAGAGTGCAGGGCTGATGGGGAACTGCTTGGGGTCCTTTGTAAGCTAATGCTCACAAATGAGACTGAGGTAGTCAATTCTTCTCTGGCGTTCACGCTCAAGTTACTCGATGATGGGCCAGACGCCCTGAAGACGGAGGTGGTGGCGGCTGGCCTGGTGTCCAAACTGTTGAAGACATGGCAGCATGCTTCAGGCCCTTCACAAACTGCCCTCCAGGTGCTGATTGCGGTGGCAGAGGTGCCAGCAAACCATGGGGCCCTGCGAGAGGGAGCAGAGAAGATGCGCTGGGTGTCCAGGCCATCCCTGCTGCAGCTCGAGGAGTGCTTGGATGTTCAGCGGGAGGGCTGCGAGATGAAGCAGACAGGGGTGCTGAGCTTCCTGGCATGCCTGTGCGCCAATGCCTCAGTCCTGACTATGCTTCGAAAGACAGCCATTGTCACGACCCTGACTGCCCGCCTCAATGAGCAGCCTAGGCCATGCCAGGCTGCCCTTTGTCAGGCATTGGCTGCCCTGTGTGCCAAGACTGAGTTCAGGAAGCATTTTGAGGATGATGGCACAGTGCCCCTGCTGGTAGAGATGCTGTTTTCTGAAGAGATGGAGGTTGTGGACTCTGCTGTGCAGGCATTGTGCAGATTTGCCTGTTCAGAGTCTTCGCAGATGCTCATAGCAACGCCAAAGAGCTTGGAAAGGCTGTTGGAGCTGCAAACTTCCGACAACACCAGTTTGGTATGTGGCACATTGGAGTTGCTGCGTCAGCTGTCTCAGAGACTGGCTGTGCAGGAGCTCCTTCGAGAGGTTGAGATTCCTGTGCGATAGGAGAGCATGCACAAATGTGATGCTGTCAACATAGAATTTGCAGCACTCCCATTGTGCAACAAATGTGGGGACGCTACTTTCTGGATCAGGAAATGCAAAATGTGTAGTTGCAATGTAGATGTTAGGGTGTCCCCGATTTGTCTGAAAACTGAGATTGGCGTACCATGTGTAGATGCATGGCACTTGCTTCAACTGTACTGTCCAGATGCCAGGCCCACATGGGCCATTCAGGCACACAGAGGACGACCTTGCATCGTCCGAGGAGAGTCTATTCTTAGCCTTGCACAGCGCTGTCATTTTGGTGCAGTCACTACGAGTTCGGCAACTCTGTAGAGGTTGGTTGTTGTGGCTTCTGGGCGCAGGTGTCTGGAAGCCTAATGTGCGACTGGATTGTTGGTTGGAAATCTGAATGCTTGCTAGTGTGTGTCAGTCGTTTGGCACACAAAGGCAAAAAACAATTTTGGCGATCTCTGCCGATGTGGTGCATGCGGCTGTGGCAAAGAACCGGTTTTGATTGTGGTGTATGGGTAGGGGAGGGTGACACACAAGTCACATTGCATGATATCTGGTTTGCTATCTTTGCAAGTAAGAAGTTGAACCTGACTTTATGAATGGAAAATCTTGACATGTGCTGCTGGATGTGTTCAAAGCGGCAGCTGGACAGAGATTTGTTGTTCACTTCGTCTCAACTTGGTAACCATCTGGTGTTGATGGGCACCTTTTCCTCATTGGGTGTAACGCCAATCCATCAGTACTTTAGGCAAAAACCATAAGTTGCATGGACAATATTGGATTTCAGCCACGATGGAAGTGGAGGCTCCTTCCGAAGGAAATCACGGGGCGGCTGATAGCGTCAAGGAAGAACTGGTCATCAACCAGGAGTCCTTGGGGTGCGGGTGGACGGGGTGGGGTGGGGGGTACACTCCCATAGTGATGATTCCCTTCATGGGAAATTTGTGCTGTCTTGTGATATATTCTTGCTGTGTGCTTCCTTTCTCCTGTGCCTAGTAGTACTTGGCCATGGTCGTTGTTGGACAATTTGCTGCCAACACAGCTTCACCAAGTTCTTTTTGTTTCTCCAATGCTGCAAGTCATGGTGCTGGTCTTCTCTCTGGGACATGGCCACCATCGTGATGAAGATGTTGGATGGTGGCACTATTCGGCAGCGGTGTTTCTGGGGGCTCAGGGGTACCTGAAAAGTATGTTCAAGACTGGGGACCAACAACCATTATTTGCAAGAAGACATTGACAAATGAAATTATGATATGAAGGATGGTAGCTATGACAGGTGCAACACTAAGGTCATTGGCTTCCTCACAAAGCAGCTGGCAAACACATCAGAAACAAAGCCCTCAAAGCAATAAACGATATGACATATCAAGGCAACTCCCCTGCAAGGAGATAATCAGGGACTCTCTTTTGGCCTAAGAAAAGCAATGTCAACGATCTATGCAATGAAAGCCCAAGGCATTGCAGCAATGGCACACTATTCGAGACAATCGCCCATTATAACAACGATTGCCCCCATTAAGACACAGACAGCCATTGCTGAGGGCAGCTGTGTGTGCACACCCAATAGCCAAGGTGTTGCAGCCTGCGGAAAATGAGGTTGACGGGCCACATTCAGACTCAGTATTTGATGCTATTTGTACGATATGCAGCAATGCGGTTGATGCTTGCTTCATAGCTGGGCAGCATTTGCCACAATCACATTGTGAGGAGCAGTCGTGTATGGACACTCGCCACAAATATATATCATATCTTTACCACTCATGAACACGAAATAGCCCTGCATTACCTCATTTCTGCATGATTATGATGGGTGCACATCCCAGAGTCATCGCATGCCAGCAGCGTTGGAAAGAGCTTGCCCAGTCTTGAAGGAAATGGCTATTGATGCGATTCAAACGGCCCCCTTTGGAGTGCACACGGGAAGCACGAATCCACGATCGCCGATGCTTACACGGCCAGACGCAAGGCCATACCACACACAACACGCCCAGGGCTTACATATTTGTTTACCCTTCCCACAGCAAAGCGCTTTGTTGACGGTGGCAATGGCCCCCGCAACCAAACAATTCAAATCTCTTTGCACCCATAAAACTTTTCTTTTCACATGACAGTGACTGTTGTGCCCCATTGAGCACGCCCTAGGTCGTGAGCACAGAGGCACGAGGCGGGTTCCCACAGAGACAATTACATGCAAGAGACAACGTACAATGGTACAACTGGTATAAAACGTTGTCCAATAGGTTGTCCAAATAATTGTAATACTTAACCATGAAGTGGTGGGCCCAAAACTTTTGTGGAAACACTTGGGGTAGGTGCAGTGGACCATTTAGTTCTCTCATTATCTTTAGGTAATGGTGTACAACTCCATATTTATAGTATAATGGTATAATTTACCTCTTGGCCTTTATTGTCTTAATATGCGGATGTATGGGTGATTTAAAGGTGCAAAACTTTCTGTACTGCAACTTGGATAATGGGGGCCGAGTAAGGGAAGTTTTGGAGTTGTTTTGTTGGTGACCGGAGGCCCATTTTGTATAACACATTGTCGTCATGTCTTAATGTACTACCACACTTGGAGGTGCGACGGTCAGACGGGTATTTGGATGTAGGGGGCGAATTGTCTGACTGTAATTGTTCTTGGCTCACTGTTGCGGCCCCGTCGGCAGCCGCTAGTTTCCTGAGGCGTTGGGGTCGCCCTGCCCTGCAGTTCGGCTGTTGGAGGTCAGCCGGCCCTCTCCACCTTGGACGGTGGGCGTATCCGGGGCAGTCGCTCCTATGGCCGCGCGGTGGGCCTAATGCTCGACGGGGATTGATCCCCGGGGCCTGCTGTCGGCGAGAGGTGGCGGCGTAGCGGTTAGGCGGTTCGCTGGCTCGCGGGATTAGAGAGTGGGCCAGAACGGTTACACGAATTCACTGCATGCACGCGCACATATCGCATGCGCGATGCCTGATCGCGGGTCCATCGCTATCACATCAAGACAAGACAAGTCAAGTGCGCGTCCAGGCACATCGTCACCATCCACGGTTCACCTACGATCGACCCATTGTCCGCTAATTCTAAGTATCTAACCCTCGACCCCCTGCCAGGGGGCCCCTGGCCCTAAGTACCACAACTTCAGAAGACCATATCTTTGCCGTTTCTTAACGGATTTGGGCGTTTAAGAGCGCGTTGAAACCAGGAAGCTCTAAATAATACTCCTAAAAGGTTGATTTAGCCAATTATATAATTTCCACAACAGAAAATACCAATTAAGCCTAAACCCCAAACAGCCACGTCACACTCACTGCCGACTCCAGGGGGGACGACCGCGCACCCCCGCTGTCCAATGACAGTTGCTGCCACCGGCCTAAGGATGCAAGCCTTGCAACCCCATAGCCCCAGGCCTTGTTGCATACTCCGAAGAAGCGTGCGCCCCAATTGCGCCAGATCCGCACGCCATCGGGCAGAGATTCGAGGTCACCCATAAGGGGTGGATCGGGCGATGGCAAATGCGTGCCGACTCCAACGAACAAAAACCACATCAAAAACTCCATAGTAACTAAATATAGGCCACCGTAAACAATCCCAAAAAGCCCCCTCTAAGGTTGTTTCCCAACAACAACATATTGTGATTATAAATCCCTTTAATTGACCAAATGTCCACTAGTCACAATATCACTCCCCCCAATATGAGAGCGGTTGTTCTTAGATACAGACCTTATAGGAAGACAACAATTCAAAAAAGAATACCCAAGGTAAGAAAAGTAGCGCCTCTAACACTAACGTGGGTTTTCATACCTGGTCACCCTTTGGTGCAGCTACCACCTGTAGGCTGGACCCGTGAGGATTCGGTGTGCCGAACGCAACTTCCCTTCTAGCTGCCAGCCACAACACCAGCTGTACCTATCTCAAGGAATTGAAACCAGCTCTATGGTAATTCCTTGGAGGCACCAACAACTACTTTTTCCGACCCCCTCTGATCTTGGGCTACCATTGCTCCTCCTCAGCGACCCGGCGCAGGTAGCCTCAATGAGTGGATAATAGACGTGGCCGCTCAGCTTTTTTTTTGTTATTTTACTTCTGTATATTTTTTAACACAAACATTCCGTCCATCAATTTTCTGTCACTTTGCCGGGGCCGGGTTTCCATAGCCGTTCATGCCACATCAGCTTTCATTTTTTTGGCTCTGAAGCTGTCCGTCAAGGGGGTGTTTGTAGCCAGCGGTTTCTGTAAAAGCGCTTTTTTCCGCCGCCTTTCTTGGCGTTCCATTACCATCCATCACGGACTTTGAGATTCCGGTAGCATTTCATTGGTCAACAGTGGTTTTTGTTGGTGGCAATTTTTGCCTAACAGATTTTTTTCTCTGTGTCCACCAACCTTTGCCTCTACATACGGGCCACAGCAATAGCCGTAACGAGGTGCAATATTAATACATGTATAAACAACGTATGTCTACCTATTTGCAGTCCATGCCATCATAAATAAATATGCATGAATAAATAAATATACCTAAATGCTACCTCGGCCGGTACTCCTTGCTAGACAGGGGACGCAACCCGTTGCTTTTTCCCGGCCAACCCACGGCCGGTACTCCTTGCAAACG